>JAQGBY010008343.1:0-10756 GCA_034698785.1 Mycogona germanica
AACTTTCTTGGTTTAAACGATTTTCGTTGCCGTGACTCTGATTGTAGTCCTGCAATCTCCAATTCTAAGTAATTGCTATCATCGGCTCCTACCTCCAACTAGGAATTATCTAAACGCCATCTATTGAGAATGTCATATGCCAATACGCAGTGTATGTCGGCAGCAAGGGCCCTACGCTGCAATAACGCCGACCCAAGTAAACTAGAACACGTGCAAGAGCTTAATCGATTTTTATTTCGACGATCAACTTGCTTATTCGACTTTGCGTAACTCGATATAGGCGACAAAACACTGCCAGATGGGGCCTGCAGACATACATATATTCGTACATGTACAGTACAAGTATACATTATACTCGTACACTCTTTACGGAGCTACCATCCACGTACTGGCTGTAGGTGTGTACACGTACGTGTAGGTTCACACAATGAAGCTTGTATAGGAATAGTCAGATCTCGTATAGAACGAACCATTTCCCTTTTGTTATACTGACAGATTTAGCCAATTGTCTTTGTGGAATCGAGATTTTTTTTATCTCCCCTCGCAGCAGGTTGCGATTTATTTCGTGAGATTGAATTAAACTGATCGGGAAAACATCACTTTCTTCATAGGTTTTCGTAGGTGTAACCTATTGAGACCCTGATCATGGCAGCGATTATGTTCACAATGATCGCAATGGCAGTTAGGATTCTTCTGGAAAGAGTTTGTATGTACTGTACAGGGTGGCCTAAAATAACGATTCGCTAGAGATTTGCTCACAAAATTGCAAATCTTTTAATTTATTCTTCTAAAATTTGACACACATGTTGCAACGTCTTTCCTTATTTTTTTTTGTTTCCTATCAACTGTAGTGAACCGCACCACAGGCGTTACGTCTACTTTCTTTATGAATTAATTGGCCTCGCACTCGTGCAGCATCCGTGACGTCATTATTCGAATTCTTGAGGTTCAAAATAACGCTCGCAGTATAGGAGCGAAACGCGAAACTTGTGTGTATTAATAAAAGTAGTAGATTCAAAATTGCTCTTAAAAATGTTAAAATTAAACATTGAGAGATCGATGCACTTGTAGCACAGTGAGCTGGTGTGATATCTTGTTGCTTTAGACAGTTTATTAGCTTTCTGCTTTAATCATTTCTCTTTCAGGTTATTTTTGATTATGTTTTGGATCATTCTTTGCAATGTTTGCTAGTTCAAGTAAAATTGTAGCTGCCGTTACCTTAGCAACAATTGTGCAACGTCTGAAATGTTCTGAATATTGTGCGCAGTTTTCGGTCTTCCGCTTCCATGGCGGCGATCAGCGCATCCACATTAATCAAATTTATGCAGAACCTCCTTCAAGCCACCTATCCTACAGTTTTATCCGGAAATTATTTTAGAAATTGCCTGGCACTGACATTTTTTGTTTTACGTAAAAACCAAATCGCGTTTCGCTCTTGTTTACCGAGCGTCACTTTGAACCTTTATGCATTTCTAGCGAAACGCTTTTTTTTAGGTCCCCTGTATATTTAAAAATTTCATACAATAATTGGGATTTATTATATGTTTACGAAACTTAGCACAGCGTTGTTTATTTTGCGACGACTTGATTTGTCATTTGTACTGTGTGGATTTCATTTGTTCCTTTCGGGTAATTCCTTTTTGGCGGTTTGCAAGTACACTATATATGGGTCCCGAAAGGTTCGCTTGCTTCCTTTCGATTTATGGTAGTCGGATGGAGACGTCCTGATTGATAAACAACCACTAAAAAAGGGGTAATTTGTGAGGAGAAAAAATTCGCACCAGCGGTGCATAGAACCTGAACTTACAGCTTAATTCTCGTATTTCACCGGCGCACATTCTAACCCATTAAACAACTCCATGCTTCGGCAACGGAGGCAACATGCATGGTGCGCTAAATTAAAGAAATATTATTCATACCGTTTCGTGTTCAAGATTCAAGAGTATGCCATAAATGCCGAGAAATTGTGGGCAAATTATATTTTAAGTAGCATACGCAGACAGTGAACCGTTTTAGCAGATATCATTTTTTTGTCATAAAAGCATCCCGCACCAGCTTACAATTGTGGTTATATCACGCTTGTTAAGGAGAATGGAATATTGTGGCAGTGTGGAATTATAAAAATAAAATATTTTCTAGCTTGATAAGATACCGAAATGTGTACAAATTTTCACAAACCTCTCTAAAATCATGTTCACATGAGGCTTCAAAACAAACACTGTTATTGTGCTCAAACGACTTTTAATATAACGTGTATTGTATACAGTAGACTTCATTCAGTAAACAAGTGGAGAGTAATCGACAAAATGTCACGTCACACTTGGTACAAGACCAAGTTTGTGATAAGAGGGTCTATGCTCTCTTTTTGTTCGCCGTAGATGGTGCCAAAATTGTGACTTTACTGTGCAAATGTGATGTACATGTACACTGTATACAGGGCACTTTTTAAAAGCAGCTGCTAGTTCTATTTCCTGTATAGTTTTTTATTTCTTTTTGCTCTGCCAGCATTTGATATTTCTCAAACTTGAACGGGCAATTTCTTATTTCTTCATTGTCACACATTACAGAATCCTAAACAGTATGAATTGCTTGAACTTTAGAGACCACTTTTTTTGTTGGATACTATCCAGAAAATTCCTAATGCTCACAGGGCTATAGAATTAATCGAGGAAACCGCTAAAAACTGCGAGCTAAGCGAACTGTCTGCCAAGCTAAGAACCTAATAAATATTCACTATTGCAGTTTTCAATATACAGAGTATAATGTTGTGCTTGTTTCGCTGTGCCATAGACAAAAGACGGCTGCAATATGATAGAAGTCGGGTTAGAATAAAAATTATACTTGTGCTATTTGACCATGTGCAGTATTACAGTTTGTAATAGATGAGACATTCTTTTGGATCTTTTTTTTTCAATTCACTTTAATTCACTTGCTCGTATTTTAGAGGTTCTGCAAACGTTCAGCGTCTACGGCAAATAAAATATTTTAATGTTAAATTCAAACATTAATCGGTCTAGTAATACGAGGTATAATGATATTAGTGCCAACACATGTTTTTATAAATTTGCATGCCGTGCAACCATAAGATTGACCGAAATCGCACACATTATGAAACATGTAATTGCCCATAAAGCAAAATCTTCTGAAGCAAATATTTCAATGCGCTCGCCGCGAGGATAACCATAAAAAATACGTAAAAGAAACTGCACAAAATATACGCACGTATTTATTCTCTGATTACTCACATCAACGAACTGAAATACTCAGAAACAGTCACCCGTAAAAAAAATATGGCAAATTCGGGTGGCGTCCCCCGAAAGTGTCGTTCACCAGTCTTGACACTTGGAGCATCACTGCGTTCTGGTTCGGTGTAGCATCGCAATGCTGTCGAAGCAGAAAATGATGAAATCTACGTGTTTTGGTGAACGTCTCAAACCACATCGACGAATATAAGCAGTCGGAAACGATTCTCCATTTGCCCCGCACTTTTATTCGCTTAGTTTATTGAGTACAGATTGCAAACCTGGTGAGGGCATGTAGTGCCCGACTCCAGCTCCCTGTTTGATTGAGAAATTCAGGTCCAGCTTTTGTGATAATACTCGTATTTTAATTTCGGATAAACCTACCAGTCGAGTATCTGTACGTTCACCTGCATTTGGCGTATAATTAGTTGGAGCATCCAAAGTCGAGTAGTTTTCAATGCAGTTAGTCACTCAAGAGACGCGTCCCATCAGACGTCTGGCAAATGGCGAACATAATTTCTGCGATTGGGGGAAATTAATGTCAGCCGATGTCGAGGGAATGGAGTGGACCACTCGAGCCAGTGTTTTTCTTCTCTCCGGTCACGTGTAAATGACCGACTCGAACTCGCGACGCTCTAATTGGCCCTTAAATCGTTTGATCTATTTGGCTCGTGTGACGTTGTCACACACGCTGTGGGAATAGCTGGAGTCGATGTCATTCGCCAATTCCTTCTCTGCAGACATACAGAGCCCACGACCTCCGTTCGGTACACGAACACCTTGTGAATTTCAAAATACATTCGAACTCTGAGTCAAAGGGGTTGTTCAAAATAAATACGAACAAGTTGTGATATATAAATGTTGGCATATACTGAACAAGAAATATGAATACATGAAATAATATACTTATTTTTGTTTCCATTCACTGAAGTCATTGCACTACAGGATTTTCTGTACCCCTCATGGTGATTAGGCACTAAGATGAGAGGTACATTTTCACCAGTACCCCGGGATCGAAGAATCGAGCCGGGAATCGAACCCAGGACCGCCGAACCACAGTCACTTTATGTTGGAATTATTTGAAAGCGCTTGACCTAATATTGGAATTATTTAAAAGCGAATGTTTTCAATTGATGTAATCGATATTGAGGTCGAAACTGTTATAATAATTGAACCACTAAAAAGAGAGCTAAAAACCCTACCAATCCCAGGACACGACTAGGATTGCCACCTCGTGGCGACCCTGGCGCACCCAGTGCTCGGTGGCTCCCAAACTTTGAGAGACCACCGAGCACCTGCACTATCTCGGAGGTGTCTTGTTTCAAAAGTTATACTATAAGTAAATCAACCAGGGTCGTTGTAATTTTACAGAAAATATTCACGTATCGCTATTAGTATAACAGAGCATGTGGTAATACGAACACGGATATCAGAAATATGCGTTGCTTCAAAAAAGAAAAGCAAATTAGCTAATACCTATAATTTCTTATTAGTAGTTTAGCCTTGCATTATTAGAGCCAGGAATGTCGAATTAAAAAAAAGTAGAAAAAAGAAAGGTTTTTTTTGTTCTTGTTATCACGCCCGACCTACATAAATAGTTCAGCATATATTTCGTCTACAACTATCCTGTGCATATGAGTAGGGAAATTAAAAACGTCATTACGTTTTATTGGTCCCTCGCGGCAGCATGTTTTCCCCGCATACATACGTTATTATACTCTTATCAGTCAAAGACCCTGTGTACGTAGTATTTAAAAAAAACTCTTTTCAAACGCGTCTAATGGAAGAAATGCTAATTAGCGCGGCTGCAGTCTTGTCACGTAGTATGGTGCCGGGTACTTGTTACAGTTTAATCGGCGAGAGCATTCGCCGGTTGCTGGACATCATTCATCCAATTTTTTAAAACATGTTTAATGGGAATTGTCTTCAAAATCCATGAAAATGATTAGTCTGTTTAGGCGTATGGGTCCCAGGAGGATATAGACGATACATGAGAGTCACGAGCAAGCCCTTGTTATTTCTACGACGGTGCATACGCTTATGAGTGTATAGGCATTTAATTCGTTGGATAATAAAATTTCCCGTTAATTTGTTTTGAATACGAGAGGTGCATCGTGCGTCCTCGAGACAATAATGGCGAACACTTTGAGCTGCACGTACAGGCTGCGCGCTTTTGACTCTCTCATCCATAGGTATAGGTAAATATCTGATACATCTACATGCACGAGCATAAAGGCATTCAGGCTGCTATAGACATCCCCTCTCAAATTTAGCGCAATATAACATTTTAATGCAGATTGAAGCACTTTTCTTGTTAACGAAGCGCAACAAAAGCTGTTTTGAGTCGAGCCCACCTTTTGTCTCTGGGCGCGCCCCGCGAATATTGTTGCTCTAACATCACAGTCTTGGTGCGAGCGCTGAGAAAATTTCATTTCACGCTCAGATAATTTACTATTTACCCTCCCCGTGTTTCTCTCTCCACCCTTGTTCTGAAAATTTGCAATAATGAAACGACTGAAATGATAGCTGACTTAATTGATCGATACTGGTTTATCCGTAAACATCTCTATGAGGCAAACTATCGTTGGCAAACTGCATTGTTGTTTGCATGGTATATCGTAATCATTTTCTATTACACCAGGGATGCACGAATAAAATTAAACAAGACCCTATGGCCTATCTATTAAGCCTTATTTCACGAACACTAATCCATCGCTTAATTGCTTGTTGAATCTTTTTCAGTTTAAATCATTTATTGGTTCGGCGTCTAGCGTATATTTATCGGAGTTGGCGTGACCAATAACAACGATAAGGCGGCATCAACTTGGAATTTCTGTTTCATAATATTTAAGATCATTTTTCCTGAACAAAAAAGTATAAACAAATATGCTCTTGAGATTTCAACCGTAAAAATTGAAATCTTTTAGAAAAGATCTTTCAATTACTGTGACTGTCAACAAAATCAATGTGTACTCTTCACTTTCAGAGTTGAAAAGCGTCTGTTATTTCTTTGTTAATTCTTTCTAATGCCTTCAGCATTTCAAGATCACGCAGATGTTTTCTTAAAATATAAATTAAGTATCTCTTACATTTGATTTAAAACAGCCGTTTATCGTGATACTGGTAGAGACTACATGTGAGCAGTTTCATTTTGCTCATACTCTACACGACGCAACCCGCGGCAAACGATATGCAACTCTCATGCTAATAGACCTTACGATAGGATTGAATTTGTTGGTGGAAGGGGAGGGAGGGGACCGTTAAATCACGGTAGGTTTTCGAGGATTCTCCAGTCCCAAGTTCTTCTCCTTTTTGCTTGAATGTCATAATTTTTGCTCGTCTATAGTCAGCACGCCCATTCACTGTGCAGTCCAGGCAGGCCTGCGTCTGTCACTTGTTTCTGGATCCACAGCGTTATCGTCTCCGAGCCGGAATTCATTATTAATAAAGCGCTCTTTCTTTTCCGAGACCTCCGGGCGTTTCTCCAAACTCGGTTCGCGGTGATAAAACGGACCTGTATCTAGGATACGTGTGTAAATCAGGAAAGCAGGAGAAATTTGCATTTAGATGACAAACAAATATGAGACAATAATATTTTGGAAGGTCATAAGTGATGAATGCGCTGACGCAATACGTGAACACATGTAGAGTAAATTGTTTATATTGCAGTTATATGTTGCTTACATTGTACTATTTTATTTAAAAAAAAATAGGGTTAAAGGAGCCTGCAACATTTACTTTATTTCTATTAAAGGCTCAATTCATTTCAAGAATCCGCACTTAGCCACTGATGTCCCCATGTTACTTGTACTTCTTGGATGGACAATCTCGCGCAAATTAAGAAACGCAGTGGTGTTGTTCTTTCACTAATAATTCACTATCATTTTTTAAAAATTGGTTTACCCCATCACCACAATTATCCAATATGTCTGGGGGGCACTGGTCACCCCCTTAGTCCGGAATTCCTCTTATTTAAACAGGAAATTATTTGCTGCCCCATAAATGCACTGAGCATCCAAAAAACAATGTAGCTTCGGTGTATGCGGTGATTGCCAACAATTCGCTTTCTTGACGGAGAGACATCAGAAATGAACAATGCCGTCGCGATAGCCTTTTTCTCCGTTCTTATCCCCAAACGAACCCACACATTTTGAGTCATCTTCATCACGCCACTCCCTCTGGCGACGCGCGCTATGAACGCTGTCAACACTTGGCCAGTGGAGATTGAAAATTCCGTTATTTTTTCTTCTTCTCCTGTCGGCTGCGTGCGATTAATAGGTCATTAATTCGAACCCCGTGTTAACAGTTGCCTACGATGAAATCAGCGCCTTAACAGTTTTCGGAGCCCTTAATCTCCGGCACCTGTCGCAATTGAAAATCTGAAGGTGGTGGTTTGCAGAAAAATAAGCGAGTGGTTCGCTATACTCATTTGGGTATACGCCATCTTATTCGTATTTCTACGGTCGGCTTGGTCTATAGTCATTGGCCTAATTTACTTGAATGACTGACGTATTTTCGACCCCACCAGACGTGGCAGACGTCCATGCGCCAATCCAATCCGTGACGCCTGACATAATTCCTCCCCCCCACGCAAAGTACATAATATTATTAAACGAATTATTTCACAATATGAACTGAATTAATGACAATATGAATTTACATTAGGCACTTATAAATAACGGGACGTTTTTGACGGAATTGTGCACACAGTGCTAAAAATGAAAAAGTACTTTCTTTTCTCTGGTTAGAGAAAGTAACATTTAAAGCGAATTTTCTTTTCTTAATGCTGAAAATAATTAGTTATTCAGTGATCGTTTCAGTGAACTACGTCGTTTTGAAAGCTACTTAATTTTCAAAGTTGGGATTATAATTCTACAGGAGATGGGGCGATGATGTGATTTATGAGACATGACGACGACAAACTTTGTATTGTTTGTCATATGTGAACGATCTTGAGGATGGGATGTGGGTTAACGATGTTCTGAAAATATATTAAATTTATCAGTTCCGATGACACGCACACGTTTTACCATTTCGGTTGGTAACTAAAGAAATCGTAGGAAATCGCTCCAATAAAAATAAGCTGAGGTAGTGCTATTTGTTTTCTTATTATAGGTTTATTTTCACTCGAGAAGACTGGCTCTACGTCGCTGTATTAGTTGAAGCTATTCGACAACAATTACACGCTTCACATGCCAAAAAAATATCTGGCAACCACTTTGCCTTATACCTAGCCTTGCAGACGAGACAATTCGAGGAACGTTGGGAATTGGGTGCGAAATTGCGAATGCGTTCGCTCTACCTGTACAGAGTAGTGTATTACGTTCCTTTCCTGCAACATGTACATGTGCACGTATAGAACAAACCTTTACTAAAATTTATACAATTATGATTTCATGCGGAAGATAATTTCATGCGTAAGATAGTTGCATAAACCCTAAAGAAACTCATTTCTGCTATTAACAGATAGGAAGGTGAAATTGTATAACGATTTCATAGAAAAGAAATGAACAAATGCAACTGCATTGGGGTAACGCTATGAGATGAATGGTTAACTGCTATTTAACAGCGACCTATCTGGTATATTTTTTATTTCAATTTTATTTATTGTGTGTGTTTTTCATTTTTCTTGAACATCTATTCACTCACCATTTACATTGTCTGGTAAAAGCGTTGAAGTCCTGTGAATGTGGATGCAATGATAATACTGAGTGTATACAGATACATGCATATAACTGAAGGACATAGGAGATACTCTTATTTCATGATATAATGAATATGTATAGTAGTCGCATGAGCTGTGTATGTGATACTGATATTGGGGGACTGTGGAATACAGAGTATCTCATTTCCGATTGTTATCGATTGCATATGGTATGCGTAAATCAGAATTTAAAATTTTCTCGTATTGCCTTTTTTGACGTTAACCTAAGTTTCATGGGTTGTGCTGCACATTCCAATTTTGATTGTTTATATTTTAAGCGTCGGGAAATCGACGTAGACGGGACCGCGCTAGTAGCATCAATGTACTATCGAATATTTGAGAATAAGCAACTACAGCTCGTACATTATTACCTACTGTATATTTTTTTGGAAGAATAGCTTGAGCGGAGCGGAAATCATTCCCAGGCAATTTCACAATGGTGACGGTTAACTGAAAAATGGAATCCTTTTTTAAATTGGAAAATGAATTGTTCCATCCTAACAGAACCTGATCGTGAGACGGCATTGTGTGATTGCCTCGCAATCCGGGGCAGCAACAAAATCGCCCGCCACCAGAGGACAGCACATGCCAAATCTGATCCATCACTCTGCTGCGTCGGTTCGAGATCTCTTTTTTCCTTGCCGTATGTGTGACGTCGGTGACTCTCACCCGCGACTGTGACGTCAGCAAGACTTTATACTTGCATTCCCAAGGATGGTGCGTTTAGGAATTTCGCTCACCCGGAGAATTCCAAAAATTTGAACCTGCGATCACGGCCCCCTCATATTGACAGTCCTTGTGACAGGTTTAAGCGCTAGTTTAAAATATGACGTCTAACGAAAACCACCATTTTATATCCGAGAGTATGTTGCCTCGGCGCGTCCGTTGCCAATATTTAACGATCGACACGATCGTTGCATATCGATCGAAGAACACGATCGGGTTTCCGAATATCGGATTTTCTTCCGTGTGTGTTTTGAATTATAATTTACCTTGATCTATCATGAAATTCTCTTTCATGTGCGTTCTGAATTTTAATTAACGTTGATCTTTGATGAAAAATCTGATCTCGCACCTGGATATTGTGATCTAGCGTCGTTTAAATACCATGCCATGCTTTTTTTTCTCAAGCGCAGAGGAACAAACATTTCATCAATTTTCCGGTAGGTGGCGAGAGACGTATAGTTCTTAAATAACTAAGAACGCCTGGCTCGGCATAATGTATTCTGCAGTTCCTGTTGGCCTTCTACGTTTTTCCATCTCTTTGTAATAGGTTAGCGCAAGGGGGGCGTCCGTCACACTTTTATCGACGTTGACGTCGTGATTGTAATCCGATGAGCTTAGCCGCAAACAGCTTCTTGCTTTCGCCTGATTGATTGATCACCCGCATTTATTTTATTGAACGCCCTAGTGTGTGTGTGTGTGTGTGTGTGTTGGCTACGCACTCAGCAATTTGATACCGACTGGAACAAAGCGATAATTCGATATCCTGTTCCAGGACCGTGCACTGAGCTATAGGAACACTTCACTTGATGTCTTGTTCCACACAAAAATCGCATTAGAACGAGTCTCGTGTTTTCCTAAGTAATTAAAGTGGCCTGCATGAGTACACCTTGTATCGGTCGTTTTGATCGACTCACATGTGGGGTCCCGTTGCATTTATTGCTTTCTTTCTTGTGTGATCCGCCAAATCGTATTTTGGTCATTCATGATGATTGTCTCATTACATCCAAACGACTCGTCGTGGCCCAGTTGGTTTAGCGACTGACTGTGGTTTCGGCGGTCCCAGGTTCGATTCCTGGCGCGGGCT
>JAQGBY010008344.1:0-10755 GCA_034698785.1 Mycogona germanica
AAGCTCTGAGAGGGGTACAGAATCTTCCTGTTGTGATCCGTCACTTCAGTGAATTAAAAAAAAAAAAAAAAAAAAATAAGTTTATAAAAATTGTTTAAATTTGTAAGGCTATGCCGCTACCTTTTGCACCTAAGTTCGTAAACTCACTATTATTGTATTGTATTGTATTTTTACAAATTTTGTTCCAATTAACCATCGTTTAACAAATATTTATCATGACTGCAAAAATCAAGACAGAGCAGAAAAACAATAAGTCCATTTGTTTTCGTAAAAATGGCAAACAGATTGAGAAACATGTTGTTCCCACATCATAAGTTCAACAAACCCAGGGAACAGTGATTGCTTTTAAACAAGGGGCTGCACAAAACCGAGCTCGAAAGAGTTAGACTGAACCACCGAAGCCGAGATAAGGTCAAGAGCCCTTACAGATAGACAGCATTTTTTATTCACGAAACGCGACAGCAAAGACAAAACGTATCGCAAATAGCAGCGTGCCCCTAATTGAAGGTTCTGCCAAGCTTGGTAGCGCACATCCGGATGCATCGAAGCGCTTGTGAGCGATCCCACAAAACGATATCAATCAGAGACATACACACAACAATTACGTACATAGTCGTTGTCACTACCACCATTTGAATGTTGAGCACGGGCGGATTGGGCTGGCTCAGGGGGAGTAATAATCTTGTTAGAGTAATCTTGTTATATACATCAGCGACTTTTAACGAGAGGTCCTCCCTAACGGTCCGCGAATAGAGACCACACACGTAATGCTCGAAAATAAACTGTGAGGTGTTTTTCTGGGGGAGGATCCATAACTTTTGCCACATTTTCAAATGGATCCGTGACTGTAAGTCCAGTTTAATAACCGCTTTGACTGCAACCGTTTACACCGTTTGATACAACTTGTACATGTACAACCTATGCGAACTCCGAGAATTGTCGTGATTAGCGAATCGGATTGTTACATCCGCGCAAAATTACCAGGTCGCCCTCTAGGAGGGCCCTTTTAGGCTAACTGGCGACAAGTCATAATTGTGCGTAGTCATGTATGACGATTGATGACGATAATGAACAAAATTTAAATTATTGGCATTTCACTAGATCACCAGAAGGAAACATATATCGCTCATACGATATTTTTTAATATTTGTTTCCAGAGAGGGATCAGGTCGCAAATAAATTAAATTCCGAAGGGCCTTAAAGAAGGAAATCGACAAATAAAGCACTACTCGGCTACCTGACAAAGCCTTGATTATTCTTCGAAACACAAAACTAGTATCCTGATAAATCAAAAGAACATCGCACTGACTATGAAAAGTTGCGAATGAACCGAAACATGATTCTGTTGAACATAAAGTTCAGCCGCGGTATACAATATTCTGGTAAACTTTATCATTTAAATACCTAAGCGCACTAACGATTCTAAAATCAAAGGCGAGTATCAACATAAAATTCGCGACTCATGTTAAATATGTTATAGCATGTTTTGGTAAAGGGCAATGAAACAGATGTTATTTCGCGAAGTATTCACGAATTACCGAAGTTAAAAGTTCGACAACTATATTCCGGTATACAGTATGCCTTTAAAAAATTGTCACTTAATTAATATTAATTTTTACCCAAACAAAGATTCGAATCCTGAAATTGACATAGGTCACAAACTATGCCAATTTAGACTTTGCGCATTTAACCATTAGGTCATTATCTCGAAGACACCTTCAGGATATCAAGTGAGTATGTGCGGTGGAGAGTGAATAATTATAAATCATGACATTGCATACTCACTCCCCGACGGAAATACAGTCTATTATCCGCGGCTGGTGAACCGGCGAAATCAGTGGATTGCTGTCATGTGGGCATATCATTTATTGATGCTCACAAAAAATTACACAATCATTGAAATGGTCTTTGAAAGATCTTACCCGAAATGGGTCAGGGAACAAATGGGCCGACGCAGCCCACGAATGGGCCGATGACGCGTTAATGTTTATAAATGGCGTTAGTTTTGAAGTCACTGGCCAAAAATTGATTGGCACTCGTGAAAATCGGCTATATTAATATACGAGTAGGAAATTTCGATATTATAATCATTCAGTAGCCCTATAACCAAACCCTAGTTTTTCCTGCGCCGTCTGACAGAATTCGTTGCTCCATTGAGCAGGCCATCGGACCTCGATTCTTTATTGTAAAGTTGATTTCGTTCTCCATGTACACAATTCAGGTTACAACGAGAGTACGCGGCCGGGCAAAAACGTATTCAAGTTTTGTTGTTGTTTCCAATCAACTGTAGTCAATCGCACTACAGGCGTTACGTCCCCCTCATGGTGCTTAGGCACTGTGCGAGGGGGAACGACCAGTACCCCGAGATCGAAATTTTCGAGAGCCCGCGCCGGGAATCGAACCCGGGACCGCCGAAACCACAGTCAGTCGCTAAACCAACTGAGCAACGACGAGCTACGACAGAGCAAGTTGCTTCTCTTAACCCGACGGGCTGAGGTAATAAAAAATGAACGGTTAAAGAAAAGGATTGCGATTTTGACTAATTGTTATCGAATATTTGTGGCGATCGGAGACCGGACACAAAATCAAATTAAGCCATCCCCAATAAATTAATTCGCAATTTAAGTGTGACGATTTCAAAACCAATTTCCTAGCCACATTATACTCGTTATTGACAAAATTTGTCTACTCTCGTTACCATATCTAGAGAATTTTAACATCTCAGTACTCAGTTTCAATACCCTCGGCGCGGGCTCTCGAAAATTTCGATCCAGGGGTACTGGTCGTTCCCCCTCGCACAGTGCCTAATACCTAAAACAGCAGTCACATTGTCACCAGGGCAACGGTATAGCTCGCGCCGGGAATCGAACTGCCTCAAGTCGGTTGTTTAAATCAACTGGGGTCACGAAGAGCGCTAATGTCCTTAACTGAATACATAAAGAATGTCCTGACGGGTTCACTATAAATTTAGACGAATTGGAGATAGCAACGAATTAAAGACAAAATAAGAGAATAGTATTTTGCGGCAATTTCATCCCGGCAACTACAATTCATTCGTCTTTCACTCGGTACTTTTACGAATTCATTAATGTTATTACTAATGCGTTTGATGAATAAAATTCAGAGATTTATTTAAAGATTTAGAGAGATTATTCAGATTAAAATTAAGAGAAACTAACAGTGGGATTTTGGAGAATTTTATTCACAATGAAATATTCATTCCCTCAATTATAGTGCATTATCCGTTTTTTGTTTGAATAGTAAAAATACTTTTATTTCCAGAGCAACACGTTGCATTGAAGCCCTTACCTACGTTTTTGTAGCACATTGGCGGGTTTGTTTTTTAAACGGAAATATACTATGGGTATACCGGAGCCAAAAAGAAAATCGTGATTACAGGGTAAATGACGAAAGGAGCCGGGGGGGGGGAAGCTCAACCGACGTACCTTTGTAGGTGAGCTTTTCGAACTTCGGATCCGGAGCGTTTCCTTTTTTGGCGGCTGGGTCCATGCTCGATTTTGGGCGGGTAACTGTTGGCTGACGACACGGATGGAGGACAGAGATGGAGCTAGCGGCCGAGAGAGAGAAGAGGAACGGCGGCGGCGGCGGTCGGTTGGATGCGTCGGCCCTCACTCGATTTTGCCACCGACTGGTGGGGGGGAATTGGCAGAGCGTTTGCGAACCTTCTTTTGACACACACACACACACACACACACACAGGAACGCGCGGGGGAGGCACAACTCGAACGCCTACACACACACACACACATACACATACACGGGAGCGCTATAGCGGCAACCGATCACGTCAGAGCATGGAGCGTGGCCTACTTTTAGGTTGTGGTGACGGTGGCGACAGTGGCTAGTGGCAGAGCGACACGCGCGGTACGTGTGTTTTGGATTTTCGGTGGTGGACTTTCTATTTTGGAACAGAGATGATGGAGAAAGTGCTCGGCCGCCATATTGGGGCTCTCGTTGTTCCTAAGTGGAATATCAGAAAGGCGGATACAAACAATTTGCGATAAAATAAAGTCGGGTCACTGCGGTAAAAAATAACATCAGGTGATTTTTCTTCCCATTAAAAAAATTTACATGAATTCATTTTTTTGCTAATTCTTTTCTGCTAAGCCATTATACATGTAATAAGGCATAGGAATCGAGTGATGGCCACTAAAGGTCCCCTTAAAATAACCATACACGAAACATATATAAAATGTCGACAACGACGTAAGCATAAGTCTACAAACACGGAACAGAGCCAAGTATAATCGACGACGAGCTGGCGAGTTTCCATAAATAAAAATAATAAACTGAATTTTGTGATACGTACTTTGAAAAGACTTATTCCCTTATTCCAAGCCCAAAAGGATTTAGAAAAAATTATTATTTCGAGACCTTATAAGCTTGTATGTAGTAAGGTCTCGATATTTTAAGTTTTTCTAAATCTTTTTGGGTTTTGACGAAGGAATTAGGGTGATGTTTTTTCAAAGTACGTTTCACAAAATTCATTTTACTATTTTTATTTATGGAGCCTCGCTAGCTCGTCGTCGATTTTAGACGACACTGTCCCGTGCTCATTCCACTTATACATTATACATGATAATACGAACGTCACAAGCGTCACAGAAATGTGACGTTTAGTTCATTTTTATTTAGTGTAGTCTTTTTTTAAAACTTAGAACCCTAGATATCTTCTTTCGAAATATTTTCACACAATCATATGTTTTATTAATTTATTCAACCAAATTAAGGAAATGATCAATTGTTGCGTTTCTCAATGATGTGTTTGCCGATTCGGTATGAAGGACCTTGCATTAAAATCCAAGCACAACTGTACACCTATTTTAATATAAAAATAAAAATGTAATATAAAAATATCAATTTAATTAAAGAAATATATAATTTGGACTGTGTCAAGACTATTTCCGAATAACAGATACAAATAGATACAGGCACGAACCAAGATGACTGAATGATCACTGAAGAAGTGAACACGACATTTGCAATTGGATCTGCTAGAAAGCTATTGGAAAGCGCTTTGTACCAGGTACACATGTAGATCGAACATTGACAGAGGTCGTTCTGACGATGGGGGTGAGGAGGGATGCGTTGGGCCAACCGGCTCGCCTCATCTCGATTGAATCGTCGACAGAAAGTGACTTTTGAGAAGCTGGATGAAAGTAGGACGACTCAAACGATGCAAAGCAGAAGCGACGATAAGGGAGATAGGGGATGGAGGCACTGAGAAAAAATCCATGAAAATAGGGCAAACTACTGTACGTATTCGAGTGTCATGAGAGAACAATCCACTCGATCATCAAGCAGACTCGGAATCGAGTGTGTTGTCATAAGTTTTGCTTCGGACTTTCGGTTAGGTGATTCGGTACCATTTTGACAATTTCAGTTTGGTCGCTGCATCGACACTAATAAAACAAATTCAGAGAAGTTTTCGCCATTGATCATTGTGGTCGTGTGAATGCTGTTGACAGAACAGCTGATTTGAAAAGATAAACCACGGTTACGTTTAAACATTCCATTTGCAATCCGATTTTTGTTCTTTATTTTCATTTCTATTAGAGCAAGGGTTCACTCTATTTCAGTTTACACGGGGTCACTTTGAAGAACGCGACCTCTTTCTCGGAAAGAACGGTCGATATATCTCGGGTCGATGAAATGAGCGGTGGCATAACAGTCGTGCGTCTTTATTTCACCCATCTGCTACTCCTACCCTCTTCCTTAGGTATCCAATAGGGACAAGAGCCCAAGGAACACATGTCTAACTGGATAGCTTGTTAGAATAAGTATAATGGTTACAATAACATTATTGGAAAGAGTGAAATTTTAAAATGTTTCTTTTTTAATTCACTGTAGCCACAACAGGAGTTTCTGTACCCCTCTTGGTGACTAGGCACTACATGAGGGGCACAGTTAACTTTGTTAGGGGACAAGTTAAATGTCACATTTAGGTTGCTCGTTAATTCATGAAAAATCTACAAAGAATTATGCTTATTCAGAACAATAAAACAACAATTTGCGAGGCTCAGTCTGTTCGGTTCGTAGAACAGTTTGAGACTCACAATTTTTCTGTTTTTGCATGTGATTGTTGTGTCGGAAAGTGCCAAGATGAATCGAAGTTTTTGGTGAGACGCAAGTTGACCAATTTATTTTATTCTATATTTATCAAATCATAAAAAAGTTTTGAAGATATTCATTTTACATTTTCCAGTTTTGGAGATATTCATTTACTTGCATCGCTCAAATTGAAATTAATTTGGTTCGAGATTAAGTATTTTTTAATTGTACGATCCTTGGGTTAATAGATAGAGGAACGTGATTTCTTGTTGCCCAGGGCGTTAACTTTCTCGTTCGAAGACCCCACTATCTACTCCCACGCGCGTTACTGTGGGAGAGGCCGCGGTTTCGCCATCGGACCAATCAGAGGAGCGGAACGAGCGATCGCTATCTTCGGAGGCAATTGCCGAAAAATTAGGATGAATGTGTCGTTGGAGCTCTCTCGGTTCGCTCTCTGGATCTGGGTCGCGTCTATCGGGGCAGATGCATGCTGGGTACAGGTTACCTATGGTATATGCGGAAGAGAGGAATTATGGGATGGCTGTGGTGTGTATCCTCTCAAGACCCACTTGTTTTAAAATTTGGCGAATACCGAAAATTGAAATTTAGCAGCGCCGCAGAGAGATACGCTCACAAGTATTGGCTATATTGGATGCAAAAAGTGAGTCCACAACATCGGGAACTGAAATTTTAATTTAATTTCAGAACGCCATTACCAAATAGTATTAGGCAATTAGTTTGATCTTGATTTTATTTTCTCAGTTTCTTAAAATTTTTAATTACGTAAGGTGTGTTGTACAAAACTCGAAATCAAGTAGTCCGGGTTAATAATGATAAAGTTATATAATGATGATGTAAATAAAAATGATAAAACTGAATAAACAGTATTCAAAATTTCAGTATTCAAAATCTAAGTACTAGTAAATACTAATACGGCCAAATTCTAATACTAATACGGGACTAGATGCTTAAAACTGATGAGTGGAAAAAGTTTACACGACTATTTGAATGAGCACATCTCCTATAAGCCTATGCGTTTAAAAATAGCAATTTGTATAATTCATCAGAATTTTGAAGCCTTACATCACTCATTGGCAAGCCAGAACAGTAATGGGCTCATTTTCGCACATGTGTTTCATTGATAACCAGGTAGTGAAAGTGTAGGCCTACTGATACTGAGATAGGAAAAATAAACCAAATCGCCAGGAATGTGCAGCAGGCGTTTATTTCTAATGGGGCATTACGAAAATTCAGCTAACCTCAATGAAATAAATGATATGACTAAAAGAGTTCGCTTAGGCGAGGGGGGGCCTCAGGAGAATAAATGCGTGGGAAGGGAAATGGTTGGTGGTGGCTAGTGGTGTGATGAGAGTGGGTGGAATGGGGCCGGTGTGGGTGGCCCATTGACGTCATTCTTGCGCTGTTTGGCATTTGCCCAAAACTGAACAGCTCAGATTCGTAATACATTAGCTTGTCGGCCCTAGAGTGTATAGCGGGTGGCCAATTTGAAAATTCAAATTTTTCAGATTTCGTATATTGATGAAATCCGGTTTCGCACCCTAAGTAATATTTTTTCAACTGATCATCCACATCCACAGAAATATTACTTAACTTGTGATTTATACTTAGAACTCGAAAATGTCAAAAGGAAAATCGATCTCGTAAAATGACGTCGACGTAGTAAAATATTCTTTATTGCCACAAAAAAATGAAATAATGATTTCGAACAAAGCGTTTATTTTATTGTAATTTCACGAAGTCTCCTTAAAATTTTGTTATTGACAGTTTTACAAATACAGTCCGTGAGAGAGTGGAGAGTCCGTGAATCATTCCACAAAATGATTTGTGGAAATAATGGAAAAATAAAATAATTGGGAAATCTTTACGCTTTAGAAAGTATTATCTTTAAAACGGTTGTAAGGAAATGAAAACAATAATGCATCATTTTAATAACACTGGGACTATGCTTGTTATTCCCTAGAATAATTTAAAAACAAAATTTAAAAACACCAATATTTATAAAATCGAGAAGTCGTGAATTCGGGACAGCACCGAATGAAAAAACGGCTGTCCCGAATTCACCCTTTCACGATTTAATATCATACCGACGTTCTAACAAAAATCTTTCTCACTAATATTTATATCAATTGGAGTTGACGTTTACGAGTGCATATAGCTGGTAACTTGCTCAGGTTGCCGAAATTAACATACAATAACTGATCAAAGATAAATATTTAAACCGTATATATATACCCTTATACATATATAAACCGTACGTAATATATTTACTGTATATTAAACTTATGGTGACACCAATGTTCCTCATTACTTCTAAGTATCATTTAATCAAACCTTGCGAATTACAACAGCAACCGCATGCCTTTCACGTCACGCCGATAAAAAGTCAATGACTAAATTCCGACGTTGCTGACGTCAACATACATGTATGTAGTCATGTACACGGAGTATACAATGATTAAAACATATAAATCATGAGCGTGTGAGCGTGGGCAGCATACTTGCCCCAGAGGAGGCCTCGCTCGAAATAGAGGGAAGCGGGGGTGGGGAGGAGGCTGATACGAGAGAGCCAACCAATGACCTGCATTCGCGAATGTATGACGTTGATCGCCACGACACGTGTTCTGGCACTTCCGACGTTAAAAACACACTTCCGTCGCAGCTGTAAACCGGAAGTGAGTTTGGAAGCGTGGATCGAGACGCGGAGTCAATATTTACGTGCTGGAAGGCTTTTGTCTAACCTGTCTTTCAAAGATGTTCTTGTACTATGGATGATTTGTGGAGGGGAGACTACAAGTGTCAAATCGCCGAAAATTGATTAAAATTGTTTGGCAGCAATCGCTTATAAGAAATGTGTTTTTTGACGAAAATTTGCCGATTTTAAAGATGCATTTAAGCAGCACTGATAAATATCGACATACTGATTGTAAAATATCGATGGGAATTATTTTGTAGAATGTCTGAGCCGTTCAGCTATGTTTCCAATGAATGTTAACCACCTATGATTGCTGGTGAACAAAATAATTATTAAACGAACGAATTGGAAAAAATGACTTAATGTAAGGAATCTTAACTTCTCGCGTAAATGCACATGTGCATATATAAAGAAATAAATATGCACATATGCACTCAAATGTGTCGAGCGATCATTTGGAAATTTCCATATAAAAAAATCAAGAGAAAAACGTATAGAAACTAGCTCTGCGTTTCTCTTTTTCTAACTCATGCCACTTCAAAGCACCACTTTCAACTAACACCATCCATTTTGGCGCACAAACCAGAAATGCATCAATCGACGACCACGAAGAAAAAGTAAGTGATGCTGTAACTCGCTTCGTACTGACTGAGAGTGGGACTTCTGTAAAATCGTTAATCGTACAACGGGATTTCACAAGTTCCTCAGCACGCACGGTTGCCCACGTACTCACTTAGACGCCTTTAATACATAAAGGGGAAAAGTAAAAGCAAAAGATTGGAAAGTGCCGAACGAAAAATGGCCCACCCACGGCCCATACAGCTTCAGCGAATAGCGAATACACACAACGTGGAAATGGCTCGGGCTTTCAAGCCTTTGAATGCTTTCTCATGTTTTGAATCAGTCTTTGTGCGTAATTTTATCGATCACTGTACGAGGGACCAAGATATGGCGTTCAAATTCTCCTGAGACTCCTTCCAAAATTGGATATCTACTGTCTGTATATTTTGCTTTGCGTCCTGGCCATTCGGGTTCCAATTGTTGTCGCCGGTAGAGCTTTGCATCGTATATTGTATATCAAGGTTACTGACCCAGAGACAATTGGAAACCGGATTTGGATAAACACTTAAAAAACATTGAGTTCATAAAATTCAACAGCAGAACTATGCCGAATCAGGATCGATATGTGGATGATGCCAACCACTCTACCACTGGTGGTTAAAATCCATTCGTATAGAGAAAGGTCTCACGAGTATATGTCGCTGCACTCTTATATGGAGACCATTTTGCGCGCTCAAAATATATAATACAGTATGTCAAAAACACATCTTGTCATAAAATAGAATGCGTCGAGTGCTTGAAGAACGCCATCTTACATTGATAAATGGTGTCGGATATGATAATACCACCTTTTCATATCAGAAACTCGGAAGTCTCTTTTGACGAAAAGCATAGGGATTTTTTTTCGGCTCTTTCAGCTATAGCTGAACTCGGGAAAGGACATTTTTGTTAACCGAAAAGCTGAATATCGTCCCAACGCTGAACTATGAGACATTGAAACAAGAGTCTTAAGTTGAGATTTATCTTGCAATTTTCATAAATGAAAAATTCATTAAAAAATGGACTAGTGAAAAAATTAATAAAACTATTAGTTTGCTGTTTTTCGGTGAGAGACCTAATTTTTGTCTTAATTTCATTTTACGTTTTCGACAGGCGAAATTCGCGAATAGAAACTAACGCGTATTCAGCCTAAATGATGTTAAATTGGAATACGCTGGTGCCTTACACGACGCGCATTCAGGGGTAACTTTATATAGGCGAGCCTTATAAGCGTACACGGGGTGCCGCGAATTTGCTCTGAGAATTTCGGCAGTTACTTTATGTTTAACTTAAAGTGTACGACCCGTCGTGGCGCAGTTGGTTTATGACGGACTGTTGTTCGGCGGTCCCGGGTTCGATTCCCGGCGCGG
>JAQGBY010008345.1:0-10755 GCA_034698785.1 Mycogona germanica
AGCCGGTAAATTTAAACAATTTTTTATTTCATTGGTGGTTACTGTAAACCCAGGCAAAGCCGGGAACCCCTCTTGTATCAAATAAGGCCTTCGTCTTTCGAGGCCTTGTGTCCTTCGTGAGTCGCAAAAACCGAGACGTCACATGGCTGAATAAACCGCGCTCAGTTTATTCTCAGCTTAGGGCATTTTATCGACAGTGAGCAATCACACAATACACGTCGGCTATGCGGGGAAGTTTCGGTTTTATTTACTCTATGACTGGGGCAATCTTGGCGGGTTTTTTTAAAAATCAGAGGATGATGGTTCGCTTTCGCAAACGACAAACCCTTGTGGTCAAGAAACATTAGATTGACTCATCTAGTGTTATTCAGCTCGGTGAAAACGAGAAAAGCGAGAGATTTGTGCTCATTAACCACATAGGAGGACTAGTGGTCTCGGGGAGGATGTATTTTTGGAAACCTCCGTGTCAGGTAATAACTGTTGCATGAGCGAACAGAACTCCTAAATTGACGGTTTACCGCAGATAGTGCATACATAAATTTATGATATTGGAGACCACCCAAATTGCTTCGGATATTGGTTCAATTTGTTGGACACTTCCGCACAATAAAGAAATGTTTCTCCTTGTTTCGCAAGTGTCGCCTATCACCACCGATTAGCCAAAATTTAGCATGTCTTACTTTGAAAATTGAAGACTGACTTATACCAGATGGTGCTGACGTTCATGGTCTGAATAATTCAGTACAATTTAACTTTTCATGGGAATAGTAGAGTTTACTTAACCCAAAAGGCTCAAGTCTACAGTAAAGGATCCTATTCGTTAACACTAAAGCCCGGCATTTATTGCTACTGACTGTCATTATTTGGCATCGTTATGGCAACACCCCGTTAGATTCGATGCAATTTTGCAATATGCTTTATAGTTTATCGATCGCGATTATGCGCGAAAACTGTCGAAACGATATTCTAAAAACGATATCATTCCATCGTCTATCACCACATATGACGGATGCGCTTCAAATGTTTCGCGAAATCTGATCGATTCTGGGGCGTATAAAAACATTAACAGTATATTTAGGAGAAAAAATAGCGGTAATCGTTTTCCAACCTCGACGACGGAATTCCATTTATCGAGGAACGGAAAATCGATGGTACGCACGTATATATGTGCAAGTGATGTTGCAACAACGCTTAGTGGTTTGGCAAGACGCTATATTCAAAAGTGACATAGACGTCTTAGACCGTCACGAAGCAGACAATTACATGAACGGGTAATTCGCAAGATCTCTACGGAATTTTTTCACAGGTGAGACAGGGTCTCAGGTGAGAACACCTCGCATTCTAACTCAATGACGTTGCAATCATTAACATTTAACCAAAACTATGGCGTCAGTTCTCTACTTTATCTTGTTTGTTCATTTTATTTATTGACCATTTGGTTATTTTATTTTAATATGTGAATTCCTGTCATATGAGGATACAAAAATGTTATTAATTCCTCATATCTAGACACCTTCATTTGCACCCTGGTGGTTTCGAAGGTAAACAGCCAAAAAGTTTATGTCATACGACTACGGCAGTTTTGTTAACAGCTGTTAACGCGCCGCCATCCGAATCCTTCCGAATCCTTTACCAAATTCGCCATTTTGTATAGCCGTTCTCCTTTAGGTAAATTGCTCACGATTACTCTCAATTTATTCACGCCGAACACGTAATTTATATACTAATCGTCTACCGGCTCTCCGGAGCCAATCAATTAGCTCCGAACCGAACGCCAATACGCACATAAATTCGAGATATAAATTATGAAAGATGAAGCGCTGTTGTCAAAACAATGAATGACTTCTGCTGATGTTGGCACAAGTAATATGATTACGGTAAAATTTAACATCTACGCTATTAGAAGTACTTCAAGAAAATCGTTCAACCGGTCTACCTTAGGTCATTTACAATTACGTTTACAATTACGACCATACACCGTGTGTTTCTATATATCCTCCTAAGATCTCACGTCCAACTGTATGAACACTGAGAGAGCCAATTGATGTTGATTACCACCGTTGGAGTCGCTTACAAGCTGACTGAACTTATGGACTCGTAATGATCAAAGTGTTAGCGATGATCTTACGACATTCTATTGTTTTTGTATTGGCATTCTTGATATTTTGACTATTATCGCAGGAGTGATTACAGCTATCCTCTTCTATACCTTGCAATTACACTGAGACATTCAGCTCAGGACATTCCCCCCGCACGACTACAATCATCCTCCACACCAACCGAGTAAACAATAATTATTTAAAAAAATTAATTTACCCAGGCGCCCAAAACGCATGTAACAATAGAAGCAACTACGATGTTAGTAATTTTTTTTTAAAGTTTTCCTTTCGAATGGTAACTTAGTATAGATCCTGTTAGTATGGCGAAAATTCGGCTTGAACCGAAGGGGGGGTCTCATCAGGAGAATGCATATATCGTCCGCGCTTTTCTATCCCAGATCGAGCGACGTTTTATTATTCATGAAAATTTCATCACGTCTTACCCTCTAGAGCGGCGCACGTCATTGTCCCGTCGCCGAAATGTCACACGCCGTTTTGACGGCCGGTATATTGATTTCGAGCAGGGGGGCGGGGTGCTGGAAGGGGGGCCATTGCCGAAGCCCCACGGAACCGGGGCAGAAATCTCACTAGCTGGTCGCCGACAAACGAGCAAGGGACGACGAGCTGCCGCACTTCAACCAACCGCCGTGGTGTGTGTGTGTGTGTGACCCGCCTATCAAACAAAAGAAAAACAATGGTGGGTTTCAATTAATTCCTTTCTCTCTATGTGTAATGGTAAACGACTATAGTCTGATTATACTTGTTGTGTTGAGGAACCTAATTTGCATGTTGCGGACGGGAAATCGATTGTCCACGTTGTTCGGGCGCTCGAAATAATGAACGCCTTCTTTCACGGCTGCCTTCCTTACATATATATAAGGGCTGCTCAAATCGATTACAATTTTCCGACTGCTGACGGACGTCGAGCGGATATGCTACCTCAACATCGAGCATCAGAAACAGCAATGTCCTCGGTGTGCGTGGCAGTTGTTGGTGTCCTCTGGTGCAATTCCTCATCGAACAACAACAACAGCGATGCCCGCTGTGGTGCGGGGGTAGTTATTGGTGTTGTCCACCCTCTGGTGCAATTCCCGGATAGTCTATTTGATTCGCTGTAACTTCTTCGGAAACCGAACAATGGCACTAGCATTATTTTCTTGAGCTAAAGTTAATTAAGCGTTTCCAGCGTTGAATTGGGATTTGGTTGACTAAACGTCACCGGCGGCCGTCAATTGCAAGCTGCGATCAGTCACCTTCCAAATTCCACAACTAATTAATGGTAAATCATAGCGCCGACCATTATTGAAAGGTTAACATCTTCAAAATGCTAGCGACATTTTATGTGTACCGTTTGGCGTCGCAAAAATAACGAGTCGTAATCGTAATTGCTTGTGTTATCCGAGCGTTCAAGAATCGTCTTTACAAACTTAGTTTCCTAGGTAACTTATTGCCATTATGTACTAGGTAACATTACGTGACTTTTCGTTTGCTTTTCAGACATCAAAACATGTGAAATGAGCAAGGTTTTGGTTGGAATCACATGAATTATTACACAAGAGACAGTAATAACAAGTTTCATTATGCATGCCTGATTAAAAATTATAATTTATTGATGCAAGCTAAGCGTTCCGCGACATTAACTGAAAAGAAGAGTGCCGAATGTCGGATGAATTAGAAAAATATTTGCCAGTTTACCGATGCATGCTTAAATCAGGAGATTAAAAAATTATAGCCTGGGGTTTGACCTCCCCTCCCCACTTCCTCATACACGAATATTACGCGACATGACATGAATACAAACGAGTGAATACATTTATCCTCTTGACACCAACGCGTTATCACAAATAAATTAAATCGGTAAATCGTTTAACTGCATTTAAGAAGATTTCCAAAGAAATAAAATATCCGCGACCAACACGAGATAAATGGAATCTTCGTAAATATAACTAAACAGCTCCTAAAAAAACAATCTTTGACGTTTAACTGCAATTTACAATGTCCGAGCCCAGTGGGATTAGCGACGTAGAAATAAAAATAACTTTAAGCTAACAATTTAATTTGACTGATTAATTGTGTTGCTGCTTCATGTGAAGAGTTATTTTTTTTTAATGCATTCGTTTTTATGAGCATTCAGATAATATGTTCTAACGTTGCAATTGCAATAAATTTCAGCCCAAACTGGCCACTTAATATTACATGAATTGCGACAAGAATTAAAAGTAGAAGTCCTTCGTATCATTTATACGAAAACTTAGAAGCATCAAAATATTGCAGGGCAGAAACATTGTCATTTTTTAAAAATTATTTTAACTTATCCAGTAGTGAATAAAGTGTTAGGTGAGTTCAATCTTTTTGTCTTCGTGTTTCGCAAATCGACATTCAGTTTTGTATTTGACCCAGTCTTGTTAACTCGGGCGTCGTTGTTCCACCAATCGTGCCCTGGGCTTTGCCCTTTTTCTTTGTTTTACTACTATCCGACCGCATTGATATATTTTATTTTTATAGTTTTCTACGAAACACAGATATATTTAAAGGCGATGTAGGCGATCCCCGTATTTATAATCTAGAAAATATGTTGAAGCGGGGTGGATGGAGGGGGAGAGATATGGTGCTCAGGAAGATAAAAATAATGTTATAGCTGGCAGCATTCCACTGGCAGCAGAATTGCTTCTGTGTATGCAAAAAAGTAAAAGTAACATTTTGGGAACGTTTACATGCACGTACGCGGATATATTCGTTAGGTCGATTCGGGGAGAAGCAAAGAAAAAAGAAAAGCTTGTTTACTGCGGCTCAAAAGAGACCTCAAAGCTTGTTTAACCGAGCTCAACCCGCATTTATTTTTGTGAATATACGCGTACAAAGTATCTGTGCTCGATTCTGCGAATTATAAATAAAGAATTTTCTGACACGAAAGCTACTTAGTCATGAGCCCGATACACACGTACGTCTATTACATTTCGCGAAAAAAAAGTACAGTATCCCAAATATTAATACACTTATGCGATTCCAGTATTTTATTTTTTAATAAACACCGGCATGAATATATATAAAGTGCACACATGTCTTCGTCATACATCACATGAGCCTATATTTTTTTATTTCTCTCTCTCTGTTTGCTTAGCGTCTTTTACGTGCAATTGGACATTATCAAGGTATCTCTGCTCGAGGGTTGCGCGCCTGAATGCGAATCCACTGCATGAAAAATACATGGTTTGGTTCTATAATAACATTGCTCGCGGTGCCTCATAAAAGTGCAAGTAATTAATTACAGCACGCTCTGTTGCGATGCCTCCTGCAGTTCGTGTCCATGATTTCATTTCACTTGAACCGGAGAGAGTTGCTCAAGTAATGAGTGACCACGATCATTAAATAAATATATACGGCGAACAATTCAGTTCGACTCAACTACGACTACTTTTCTATTACAGAGTATAATTGTAAACGGAGGATTGCAGTTGCCGACGACTCAACAGTATACGTTTGTATAACTCGCTCTATACAGAACTCTGTATAAACAACATTTCCATTACCACTGTCGTAAAGACAGTGGTAATGGAATTGCGCCGACAATTGCGCACCAATGACGTTTGCCTCGATCAGGAGATTGAGATAATAACGCAAATCAAGGCTACTTTGAAAACGCTCAAATTGCAACCAGAATTTATAAAATAAGAGCTGGCTTGAAGTGTCTAAACATATAATGTTTCCAGTCAAAATAAACAGCAAAGTCATCACTAACGAAGGCGAACTCACTAATAGTTTTTACTGTCAAGCAAAGATGAGCAATCAAAGTGACGAATTGCAGCGGTAATTGGCAATCGACAAGCGCCACCGCCAAGGCGCAACTTTAATAGTATGGAATTTGAAAATTGAAATTTGAGTCGTGGGTCTTAGTGGTGGCCTGGGCTAGGCAAAATTACCAGGTCGCCTCCTCCTGTGGGGGGGGGAGGGATTAGGGCGAACACGCTGGTGGACCTCATTAACAAATATCTCAGAAATGTGAGTTAGTTGTCTTAGTTATGCTCAAGTTTCATAATAATCGGACTATTTTGGCCGACTTTTTAAAAGGAATAAAAGGGGTCCATATTTTCAGGTTCCCCCTGTACACTAGTCGAACGCTTCGGAAATTGGGCGCGTCATTCGCTAAAGTTATTTTTATTATTCTAGTTCTAAATAACCCCACCCAATGCGTCAGTCGAATCATATTAGTTTATATAAGGTAAGCTTGCACACTTCGTTAACTGTGTCGTCTCCTGTGTTCAACACCGTTCTGGTTTCACATGTGCCACATTTTTCTATTCATGTACTACTCCCAATTAATTGACGCTAACATCTGTCAACCTGTTTGTGCTCGCTCATCTTTGTTATTTCAAGTTCTCAATGTCATGTTGTACAACTCTTTTTTAATATCATCGACGAATAAACGCATCAGGCCACCTAGAGCTGTTAAGTTGCGCAAGCAATGGTACAACTCTAGCGTGATGTGTGATGGAATTTAAAAAAAAAGGTAAGCTTGCCAATGGTAAATTTTGGAGATGGTGGTAGCGTTGACGATTCAATAGCTTTACGCTCTTTACGATTCGAGCTTTTTCGAATCGCCCCTCTCCACAAATAACATCGGGATTAAGCTTATACAAAGTGTGCTGGGGCTAAAAATGAGGGCATATAATCAAATATCAGGGAATAACTATCATAACAGGCAATAAACCGAAGCTGTAAAACGTCATGCGCACGTCACGGTCGGTAAAATATTAAAAGTAGCTCTGCCTGCACTAAATAAAAAACGATTCTGCAACCAAAGCTGCAACGCCATTTGTCGCTTTGTCGTATAAAAAGTTTACGATTTTTTTTTTTCTGCAGCGCCAGACGAGGGGATTGACGGAGGACTGTTTTTGATCGGCGCCAGATCATTTCCCAGACATTTGACAAAGCTTTATGGTCACACCGTGAGGTTAGTGATACAACGCCACTACACCAACGACGCAGATAGAATGATCAACCTCTATACAAAATATGCCATGTACTGGTGGACGCAATTTTGTATTTGCCATCATTAAATAATGTCTGAACAGCGAGCAGGGAAAATAAAATGGAAAAAAGAAAACAGATCAAATTCCAAATTGCTCATCAAATAAACAATCCGATCTGCTGTCCGACCTGATCTGTAAATTCGATCTGTTTGCCCGATCAGTCAATATGCGCAAACGTCTTCGAGTCATCGATTCTTTTCTAATGTGCCGAAAGTGTTAAGACATCCTCCACAAAAACCAATGCATAAAACTCCAATTTTACGAGTTCAAATAATAAGATTACTTTATAGAGTCGGAAGTCACATTGCACTTCACAAACCCTCCTTTCAAAATCATATTTGTTAACTGTTTTTGTTCATAGGCGATTCGATAAACAATGACGCCCTGTTTTGTTCCGTAAGGTAACTTCAAAATCTGCACCAACTTATAAAATATTTTTATCTCATTACTAGTCACAAAGAATCTCTAAGAATTACAGATTATTATCTCAACATACGCAAATAGATTTCTAGAAAATACTGTATTGGAACAGTGCTCATAGATACAGTTTTCCTATGCCCCGATACGAGCTCAGGATCAGGAGGATATCTGCGAGTGAGATCTACTGGTTTCGCTGGTGACACTGCATGGAGTTGTTTGTTTACTCAGCCATGTTTGGTAAGTGGTGACAGTGACGTCTGCACGACATGTAATCCCCTCGTAGGCAATGCGTCCCATCCCATCCGCCCGCTCGGACACAAAGTAAATAACTTCCCATAGAGCGACCCCCCTCGAGCCATAAGTGAAGTGGACAGCATCTTCAAGTGGTCATCCACCGCGTGTTGTCGGATGGTTAGTGGCCTATTTATGTTCGATGCGACTCCTCCCATGCAGTGTGTGTGTGCTGACATTCAGTGTACCGGAATGAGTGAACTGGACAGTTCAAATACAATGTTCCTGAAAGCACGAATCGTCATCCTACAAGCATATTGGCAATCGTTTTGCGATTTGACGTAAAAATGTTTCTGTCAAAGGAGAGAGACGCCTAACTGTATTTCAAAAAATTGGAATTCAAATTCGAGTCGTCGTAGCCCAAGCCGGTGTTGTGACTGACTGTGGTTCGGTGGTCCCGGGTTCGAATTCCGGCGCGGGCCCTCGTTAATTTTGAATCCCGGGGTACTGGTGAAAATGTGCCCCTCGTACAGAACGCCTGTAGTGCGGTTAACTACAGTTGATTAATAATAAAATATTCATAATACATTCATAATAAATTTATAATTAAATAGGGGTTGTCTCCGGGACAGCACCGGACGAAAAAAGACGACCAGAGTCGGCGAGAAACTCTCAAATAAAATAATAGAAAACACTCTATTATTCGATAAGGTTAACTAACCGAGAACCATTACAACTGACGACAAAGGACGACGGCGATTCAGATTTTACAGTTGATTGCAACAACAAAAAATTAAGCCAACTTTATATCTTTTTTAATCCAAATGTCTCAATGTATCACATTAAATTGTCCCATTTTCGAGGCAAAATTATTGTTCCAATTTTGGAAAGAAAATAATGTTTGATTTTTTAGAAAAATAAATAAAATAACCATAACTTTGTTGTGCTCTATTGAATGAAACTCGTTTTTTTTTAAACTTTCATTTATTGTAGAGAATAGCACTAGCGGAAATCTTATAGTGTGTACCAGTGGACTTAAAAATGGAAACCCGAAGTCGAAAGTCATCACTCAAAGGGTTAGGGATAACAAAACAAGCTAGCGATAAATTTAGAAATAAGCATCACCTACAGGGTGGCCCAAAATATGATATGTGATAGAAACGCGATCATAAAATTGCAAATCTTAAATTAATTTTATTAAAATTTGGCACACATGTTGTCTCTCTCCTTTTTTTTATTGATGTTGGTTATTGATTATTGATGACGTCACGGAATTGCACGTTCGCGATGCCAATTCATAAAGAAAGTCAAGAGCAACAGGTGTGCCAAATTTTAATGGAATAAATTAAAGATTTGTAATTTTATGATCAAATTTCTATCGAAACGATTTTTTTGGGCCACCCTATAGAAGGTTAATAAACAAAAATGGCTCGCGATCGAAAGAGTTGGCAGTAATTGGTCAATATTAACCGAGAAGATGTGATGAAAAGTGTGTCTGTACTCAGTTTTATAGCGTCACATTACATCCATAAAATGACGTAATCTTCTGAATTTTGACAGCAACAAGCGAATGGCATGTTTCCTCGCGGCACAAAAGCCAATTACGCGTATCGCTTGTCACGAAATTGATCGCTAAAGTATGTCGACGGTTTCATTGGGTTAGCTAAGGCGGTAGCAAATTTGGCTCGCTACAAATATCCACAACCGCTCAATTATCGATCTCGAGAATAGCCTGTCGAGGAAAAAATATGGTCCTGCATCCTTCCGTCTTCATTCAACTTTAATAAAAACCAATTAAACAATTGTTGAGCGTATAGGATACACTTTACCCGTCGAGAGGAGACGCCATTTTCTGAAATATCTTAGCTGTTATACGACGTTTTTCGTTCGTAACATCCTAAGATCCCCGGTTTAACGGAACTGATTATTAGGACGTGAAGGAACCCCGGCTCCTTAATGCGAGCCTAGAATGTAATTGTTAACATCAATTGATGTGCGTTGCCGAAGTTTTATTTTCCTTCTGGTAAATTGGTCTTGACACTCACACTGGAGAAAAACTCATCCCTGTAGCAAGGCGAATGGAAAGTTAGCTGAAGTTGCCGCTAGGGTTACGGTTCCGCGACTTATTCGTGGCCAAAGCATGATTGATTCTTTTGTTGCCGTGAAGTACTCCATGAAACCCTATAGTCAGTCGATCGATGATCACATACACACTCGGTAAAGTTGCAGAGCATTTGGTTACATTGGCTCAAGTGACGCGTTTTTTTCCATTGAAACTTTTCTAGACATTCAATATATATATATATATACCATATTCAATAGAGAAACGAGTATTTGTCGATACCATTTGATATAAACGCCAGCCACGAGATAGCCAACTTGTAGTTGGTTGAGCGCGTTTGCAACACCATTAACTTAATCACCTTCTAAATGACCTGACAACTAATGGATAATTCCGCTTCCCTCTATTGTTCAGCAAACCATAGAGCGACCATAACACGTTTGAATCTTTTACAATCGTAAACGCAGTTGCGGAAGTGCTTTTCTAAACGAATTCCCTTCACGTTTCTTACCCGTATCCTCCGGAGGCCAAGAGTACACCGCGCACCATACATTATTGGCCACACAAGTACAATTAAAGACATATAAAGCCCAATTTCGGAAGCCGCGTGGATATAATATTTAAAATTGAATGACTCGCTGGACGCGAACTCATTGTGAACGGCTACACGATCGTTTGAACAAAGAAAGTTAAACAATCTTCTCGAAGATAAATAAAGATAATTGAAATTTGCGAAAACGCATGATCCACTTTCCAGCCCGTTTTTCGACTTATTTCATTTTCTCTTTGGAAGTGCTGCAGTAAGCACGCCGACACAAATACAACTGATGAGGAGCGTTGCTCTGAAATATATTGTTAGCCAGTGATACGGTAAAAAAATTCCTTTTTCAATTCTTGGGTAGTGACGAAAGTC
>JAQGBY010008346.1:0-10750 GCA_034698785.1 Mycogona germanica
CCCATCTTCTCTGCGGGAGGCAGGAACGTGCTCCGCTCCACTGCGACCAACGTTTTAAACGATCTTTTGCATTTACAATTGCATGCATATGGAGTGATGCTGTGCTCCTTTCACTCGCCGTTGTAATATTTGCTCAAAAGATGGCGCGGCTGCTCGTCAATTTAATGAAAATATTTTTCAGTAACTGCGCAGATACACAAAGAATTTGCGTCAAAAATGAGCGCTATTTTTGGTGCATAATTGCCGCTCATGTTATTTCGAGAGCGGAGCGGAGCTCTCAGAGAGCGCACGGAAGGCGCTCAGTAAATGGATAGATCAAACGCGTGGTTCCCTTCAGAATAAGACAATTTGTATTCGTGATAGAAGCGACAAACGCTCCTCGAAGTTGCGATTTTTCGGTTTACCCCTAAAACAACATGAAGCTAAAAAAAATTCGCGCCTGTGAGACGAAGATCGGATCCTTAGGAAACGATCTTCTCCGATGTAAACACCGCTTCAAAAAAAGCGAACAATCTTTGTTTCAATCTTGACAAGTGTCTATTATTGATTTTGCTTTGGTACAATTGATCTTAAACCATTGATATAATTGGTTCCAGGTGACTTTTTTCTCCGGATCAATTAATTTATCTCGTTTTGCCAGAGCAGAGTGCAGCCGGTTATTAAACAAGTTCCATTTGTTGAGGAACATCTATCCTGGCGGAGAGAAACACTATCCTCACCTATAAATCGCCTCCGGACCTGTCACTCACTCGATCTCGTATAAAAAAAGTGTCTATTAAACTAGGGACTGTACATGTACTACGTGAACATGTGTACAGTACATTGATGGCAAGCGCTTTAATATTAACCTCGACCCATTCTAGGAGAAATGCGCATTATTGGTGAGCACGTTGTCCGTGTTGGTTTTCACTTTTAGAATTCGATATTTGAAGGTAATCTACTCCGGTCTCCAATGTCCGCTGGCCGAAACTAGAGATTGTGGCAATCGCTCGAAGCAACCGGGCCCCGTCTTCAGTTTCGTCAATAAAACTGCCCACCCGGGGAGTCTCTTCGTTTTCGACTACTAATACCATGTAATTGGGGAAAAGAAATATCGACTCTTGATTTGTTGACTTCTCCGCTCGACAAGTTTAATGCACAACCGATGTTTCATTTAAGCTTATCTCCATTCTTGACCATTTTGAGGAGTTTTCTTTCATGTTCCGATAACCATAACTGCCCATCCACCTTGTCTTAGCCTCAATTGCACAAGGAAACACGATATAGATATTCTCAATGACAGTTTTAAGCGATAACCCTCCTGAGACTTCCTCTAAAAACGAGTCCAGTTTTTCCGGAAGGCTCCAGGAGGATTCGAATGTCTGGTAGCTCCAGGAGGATTCGTCTGGTGGTTCCTGACCATTTCTAAGAGCGTGATGGCGTCACTTACTGGATATACTTTGTCCTCCGGTCCTTTCTTGTGGTCCACGCGATATTTGCAAGTACCGTTGGCCGGATGTCCGCACTCGCTGTTGGACGTCTGAGTCACTGCCACGCACTCGAGGCCATCGCGACAATTCGGACAGAAGTAGTTTCCGCCGCAGAAGTCGCCGTAGTCGTCGGGTATATCCCGACAACTGCAAACGAAATTCGAAAACAATCAAAAATTTGTTTGAAAAGTACATTACCATGCAACAAATAACCATGACAATAGACGAGTGGACAATCTCATGTCGAATGACGTCACCGCGCCCGAAATGAAAGATCGTGAGAAGAATTTGAGATTTCTTCGATCATTTTTTTTTGCCACGTCATCATTTACCATTATCAAGATTAACCTGTCAAATTTCCCGTTAGGGTTTCAAGGTTAGGGATTAGACAAATGGTGAATCTTGGGTTGGAGGTATCGAGTCTTGTGTCATTCATTGCACGATAGCTGTACAATGATCGTTATCTATCACATAGGCGCTTTAACGATGCCGCACTCAATAATTAACCTATTTTTATTAACTTCAATTGCAATTGTATTGAATTTTTATATTTGAAAAGAAAGCACTAACTGCATAATCCACCTGCGCTTATTCCGCAATTTTCGTTAGTTTGTTTTGCTCGATTTGTATAACGACTTCGTGATGAAAGGCTATCGGCGTAAAGTATTGTGTTATAATTGGATACCAACTTTAATACACGAAATTAAAAGTGCCGATTACGCGGCGTCTACGCGGCAGAAGTAGACAATTACACGAAAAGGACACTGGCCAATCATTGGAAGGTCTCTAGCCTCCAATAAATCTTTCGCGACAACAGTGTGGTCCAAAATAAAAGAAACCAACATGCATGTATCGTATCTTTGCCAAATGTTGACTGATTCGTACGAAACTTGGCACAAATGTCAATCATTATTTTGTTTTCAAATTTCCAGAAGACCGAAGGTGTTGCTGTACGACGTCTATTAAATGTAGGCGTCTAACAATGGCGCTCAGTTTAGAAGACCGAAATCGTTTTAGGGGGAACCACAGAGTTAGGTTATTTTTTAAAAGAGTTTTCCGGAGAAAGTATGATCGAGGAGTATAATTCTAGCTTCATTTGAAGTGCAAGTGGCGTTTCAACTGACATTTTCTCTCCTCCTGTGAAATGCAGGGTGCAGCATTCATCCAGTTGACAATCCGCGTCTTCCTGGCATATCCGCAAAACGGCATTGGCGCCAACCTGTAAATTATTATATAAATTTAATATAATTTAATATAAATTTATAAAACATATAATATAAATATAAACTGAAATTTAAATATGCTATGGAATATTTTGTAATGCCCACGAAAACATGGCGGTGGCATGTAGTTTCTTTTTGCTTTCGTATGGATATAAAGTTATCATTGTCGTAGCACAGAAATACTTTTACATCGAATCAATGTCAAATTATTTTTTAAAAAATCGTTCCGTTCCCACAACTCACAAAACAATCGGTTATTCGTGCACATGTAGATTGTTAGCCATTATTTTCCAATTCGTGTGGTTGGACTGAAATTTCGATCCGCTTTAACGAAGAAAATAATTATTTCCTACATTACGAAGGTAGCGCATCATTTACTGCGTGTTCAGTAGACACGGGTCGTCGGCAAAGTTCAACAAAAGCCTCATTTCTACCGAATCATAACCACACGAGACACAAATTGCTCTCGTTAGATATTTTTTTACCCCATTCAGAAATCACATCCGGTCAAATTTCCCGTTAAACCGACAGTGGATGCCATCCCTCCATTACACTGAAGAGAAAAACACACGATTTAGGATTCACAAAAAAAATAATAGATCGCAAAAATGATCAGTCTGGGTATTTCAGGACACGGATTTTCCAAAATCACATTCCAAACCAGACATTTCATTTTATCCCGGACGTTTATCATTACTCCGGACGTAAATTATACTGCATCCTTTGAAATCACATTGCACATTTACTGAATTCACCGATGACATAAACTACAGACGATGTCTACGACTATGTTTCTACTCCGATTATCCACGACCACAATGTCCAAAGTGTGCAGAAATGTACTTACAGTAATCAGCGCTAATCCGAATATAATTTTCATAGCAGCCATGTTGCTCGGTCGCAGGCTTTCCAGAAATCCCAGTAAGGAAAACCACCAGCTGACAATGTTCTGTCGTGTGTTCAACCGACGCCGTTCGTTTTAATAATTGCAATATTTGCTTGCCGGACCACGGTATAAATGCAAGGTGTGGCAATAGCGCAGGTACAGTAGAAGGACAATGGGGTGGTCGGTGGGTGGCCGACCACTCGCCCTGAACTCCTGTCTGTTTTAGGCTCGTCCGGACAACCTATCTGTTCCAAACACAATACAAATGCCTGTCCACCGTTTTTTTTTTTAATACCCAGTCTACACCCATGTTGCTATTATTCTCTAGGAATTTCAACGCACGACCAATCGTGTAACTGTATTGGTAATTCGTGGACAACAGAGAAGAGAGAGAGAGAGAAAAAATCCCAGGCAGACGTTCGCTGCCGGCAAAATTTCCCAACATGGACAACGGCGAGGACTTAATCAAAACCATTCATCACACTCCGCCCCTTATGCTAAAAATGTGGGCACCGGTGCCAACACCGAGTGGATTTTTTGGTCAGATAACGAGGTGGGAGGTTTGGGGTTGGCATTCGGATTAGGTGGCGGTCGGTTAGCGATGTCGCGACCTCGGTTGTTTCGAACGATGTGCAACCCGATGGCCCGCCCCAGCACGCCCGTGTACCGATTGTACTCGTCCAGTGGTTAAGGATTAAGTGTGTCATGGATGACCCGCGCCGAAACACGGTTTTCGTGCGTGCCGTGTCCGCTCACGCATTGTTCTTTTTTGTTGAGAAAAATCACTTTCGTTTTTATTAATATCACGGACGGTGAAAACAACTATGTTTCCAACCTAGTAATTAGCGAATTGCTTTGAAAAATTATTGGAACCTTCAACTTCTCTAGGGTGGCGCAAACACATATTGATGGAGATTTAATTGCTCAAAATCTTGTGACTGGAAAATATCGTGACCTCAGGAAAAACCCACCATTTCGGAACGAGTTTCTCTTCTCGTTCCCGAGATTTATCTTCTATAGCCAACACATCGTTTTAGCAAGCAGGTCTTTGGTGGACTAGCTAAATGTTTATTGCATCAATTATAAGTACGAGTATGAAATATTTAGGTTATTTTTTCACGCCTACACCATTTTTTCTAAAATTCCGAAACGTTACAGTAAATCCGATGTAGACCGATTGACCAATGAGTTCTTGCATCAACCGTGATCAAATGAAAGCGAAGAACAGGATTGAGTTTGACTTATATTGTTAGACAAAAAAATTGTTCGATGATTTTTTTGTCCAAAAATGATAAGGCCTTGTAAGTGGGCCAATTAATTCGAAAACAAAAAATATTACAGCAAATACATTTGAAGGAATCAAGGTAACTGAATTGCGATCTCAAACGTTTTTCCTTTGTCAATCATTTACATGTTTCAAACCATGAAGCAAATATTTTATTTGCTGAATCAAAAGTTTGTTAAATGTAAAGATAAGAATATCGATAATAGTCTACGAATACGAAACAAAATTATTGACTGAATGCGATTCCTTAGTTTTGGTGTCGTGCTTCCTAATTAAATTTTTTATCATCTCATCCATTTAGTCGCACGGCAGTGCAACACTGTGGTAGAAGTTGGACCAGTGTTTGTCAGCAAAGACATGCGATTAGTTAATGCTTGATTTACACCTAAGGAGCGAATAACATTAAGGCCTTGCATGGGATCCATTCTCACTGAACGCAATGTAGCGCTATCACATGCGCGTGTATTACCAAGAGCGGCAATGGCACGACGAGAAAGCGCCGCTGTAGCGCTCTCAGAGCCGAGTAGCGCGCTCAGCGTCAACGTCATTTTCGGCGTTGGAGAGATGCCAAAGGTGTTGCGGTGAAGGCTCCTTAGGAGCCCGTTCTTTTGATTTTCTATGTAAACGCAAAAGATCGTAGGAGCGTTGATCGCATGGGATCCTGCGACCGGAAAAGATCGGCTCCTTTTTAAATTAGAACTGTTCGATCGCGTGTAATTTTACAAAATTCATTTTAGCATGCGCTTCGTGACGTTTTTAAGAGCTTAAATAGGAAATCACCGTCCTGGGGTTATACAAACTAAATTGTCATGTTATAAGATCTTCTACACACTTTCATTTACAAGGGAAAATACTTATGCTTCCACTTGTAAATTTATGGTGTCATCTGTCATAACTATTTACTTCAGTTGAACCTTGTTACTCTATTTTTTCCCCATGCCCATTAATATGCTGCATTTTAGTTTGACAAAGTTGCCAATTGCGTAAAATGTGTTTCTCAATCAATCCACACGTGAACTGAAGGAAGCCGATCTAATCGATCTTGAAATTAGTTCACACGCCTATTTCAACCGCAATTTCATTTTGACATTTTGAAGTCTAAACGTTTCCCCGAATACCACATTGATTCTCCAGAGATAGAATACATTGAAATCAATTATTATACTTTGAAATACCAATAAAAAACAATAGCGAATCATCTACCGTAATTATTCTCTTGTCATACCTACGCCCCATTTCAATGATCATCTCTCTGTAACTCCCATCTCTCTGATGCAAGGCAGTGACTCGACAGTTAATACCTTGAAAGTGAAAAGAGTGACCTTGCGTGTCTTTCAATTTGATCAACATTTTTTAAAAAAAGTAATAGACAACTTTAAAGTATAGAATTCCGGAGCAACCGAGAACTAGTTTCGAGTCGCCTCGGCTTGCAGTGTATCTCAAAGTCGGTCTCATTTTTGCTTGTCGTCCAGCTAACTGGATTCGCGATTATCGTATTTTTGCATGTAGGTTATTCCGGGACGGTGTTGGTGCGACAAGAATATGAATGATATTAGCGGTGTTGGTGTTGGTGGGGCAGCGGCAGTTAAAATTGACCAGTGACGCAATAACTGGTTTTCGTGTCGTATTTTTTGAAACGTTGGCTTTTATTGACGCGAGCGCTTTTCTGAAGCCGTATTTAGTTGGACCGATTGCTAATGTTCATGTAATACTACACTTTTTCCTTTAGTGTCTTTATTGTGATTACCTAAGATGGCATCGATGCTCACCAGCAATATAAGCTGACGACCTGGAATCCTCGCATATTTTAGAGTAAAGATTCAGAGGACACATCTACTTTTACTAACTATTGCGATAGATTAAAAATACAATTCACGGCAAACCAGAAACCGGAAATTGATTTTATTTTATCTGCCTCTTCAATTAGCGTAGTCAAAAAGCTTTCCTGCTAACAATTTAGATATTTCAATTATATAATTAATAGATGAATTAATAAGTAAAGCTTTTTTGTAGCTTGTTCAAACCACTACCGAATATAAGATGATTGAAATAAGATTTTTGTATGCTATGGTTTACGAGAGGTTTCCAAAAGTTTCCGCTCTAAGTACACTCCCCTGGGATAATTTTTGTAATATTGCAAAAGTAAGCATAGGTAGGGATCTTTAACGAATACCTGACTTCGCACAGGCACGGGACCCCACTCCCATTCTCTGCTATACTCTGCTATTCCCGTGATCGCGGGTTCAATTCCCGACCAAGACCTCTGGAATTTTTCGGGCGAGAGAAATTTCTACTCACACCTTCCTTTGGAATGGAAGTAAAGCCGTGGTACCCGTGCCTGAACGATGTCAGGTACACGTTAAAGATCCCTACCTAGGTAGCTTATACTAAGCCTGGGCTAGGCAAAATTACCAGGTCGCCTCCTGGGGGGGGGGGGTTTAGGGCAAACACGCTGGTGGACCTCCATAACAAATATCTCAGACTAAGCTTAGTTAGGCAGAATTACCAGGTCGCCCCCTGGTGGACCTCCTTAACAAATATCGTATTTTTAGGGGGTTAGCTTACATCGAGATGGCGCCAACCATTAGGACGGTGTACACAAAAAATACGGCTTGCCATTTTTTCTTGCGTGTCGGCGACATACGCGATAAACGTTCTACGCATGCGCTCTGTGACACACGAAAGTGAACCCCCGCCGCTCACGGCCCACTGGATACAGAGAGAGGTAACATGCAGGTGGGCGAAGGAGGAGGAGGAGGAGGAGGGAGGGTGGTGGTGTAGGAGCGCCGCGCGCGGAGCAGGGTTGGACCGAATGGACTGTTTTCGTCTGTTACCTGTTGAGCAACTCGCGTGGAGTTTTCGAGGTGCGCACGCAAAGAGCGTCCTCATTGCGGCGTCGCCACGAGCACGCACAGCCGTTCCGATTCCGCTATTCCCTCCCCAAAAAAGGGGAAAAGACACCCTCTTCCACCAACCGACAGTTCTGTCGCCAGGTGGTGCCACGATCGCTCTGTCGCCGGGTTTGTGACGTCGGTTGGTGCTGAAAACCGGAGTCCGCCAAAAAATCAAGTTCGTCATTGTTGCCACCGCCGACGACGCACATGATTGGACTCGCCAATCACTCCACCTGGAACAGGTATCTTATGTTTTCGGAGGTTCTCCGACGTCAAGATTGTCCACGAAGAAGCGATTGATGACAGTCACGTAATCGCGCTGACCTACAGAAGATGAGCCGCGCGTCAGCTGCCGTGGACCGGACGGGGAACCGCCTGCGTCCCTAACTGCATTTTACCGGTAAGTCGATTTGAAAAGTTGAAAAATGTTTTTTATTTTCCTATGGATAAGGTAGGGAAATGTATTGGCACTGATCCGCTCGAATAATCGCCTGTGACGTTGGTCGTGGTCACCATGATGGATGGATGTTTAAGTGCTGGTCAGCTGTCCGACCCGGATCCGGACTTAAGACATTAGATATGAAATATTTTAATAATCTCCTTTACTGCTAACTGGCTTCGATCTTGTGAACTGCGATCTACATCGTCTCCTCATGCACCGCATTTTCCTATGTTCCTAGACACCCTGTACACTAATTAATATTGACCAGGTAAGTAAACGCACATCAACTAATTACATACAGTGCTTCTGGACGTTCGTCTATCGGGTCGCCCAACATTTTATAATTTTCTTCTGTGGTTCATAAATTACTGTTGTCACCAACGATTAGCCGAAAACCGTATTGATTTACTAATACAATACGAACATTAACTTTATTGGCAATCGATGATACTGGACCATGAAATATATTTTTTTTATCATTTAAAAATGTGAATGGATGCTACTGACTCGCCCTGTATTAATTTTTCCCGATTCGCGTTACCGTATTTAAAATGAATGTCTTCATTCAGGTGTGTTGCGTCAATTTAATACGCGTCACCTGCACTTAGTGGTTCCATAAATATTTAATTTTCTTATAGACATCTTCTATTCGTGGCAGAGGATGTCTGCCACGAAACGCCCCCCAAATTCGTGTGCAAGGGCAAACTGTGTGCATTATTTTCGGAGGCGAAATGTTTCCTCATTACGCACTTCAAATCGAGGCGACTTAATTTTTTAAGAACAATGGGTTTCTTATTAAAACCGGAAATGTTTGAAAAATCCACTGTCAGCAATTAGTACCAAGGGCGACTGTCGTAATTTTTAATTGTGACGCCGAAAAAATTGGCACTAAATAAAATGTAGGGCAATTACCGCATGCACAATGCATTATGTGCTGCACATGAGAGCTTAATATTCCATTTTACATTTCAATTAAGGCGCAATTCAAAGCGCCACACACAAGTATTACATATATGAATGTCCAGAAGAGGGACATCATTGGGTGCGGACGCGAAGGTTGATGAGGTCCTCCAAAATAATAAAAATGCAATTCCAACTTAATACATTTTGTCTGAGGTCGTAGGTACCATTCGCTAAATTGCAAATTTTAACATTGCACTCCCCCTACCTTGCACAATGTTGATCAGGCGACAAGTTGAAACGACACCCTCTTTATTGTCGTCCATTAAATATATATGAATGTGTGCAGTCAATTAACTTGATTGCTATTCTCAATTACATTGTGACCAGTGCGAGGTCTCCAGTGAATGTCAGCTCGCTACACAATATGACAAAAAACGTTGGTTTCATTTGTTGCTGTGTTGCTCATAATTCTTCCAGTCTGGCCTCTCTAGTGGCGCCACCTGTAGCAGGACTGACGTAGAATATTTTTGTTGAGCGCCTCTGAGCCAAAAACTGTCAACTGTACTCTGGATGTAGTGCGTCGCAACTTATTTCAGATTATTGTATTGTTGCGTTCATGAGATCTGAGTCTATGGGCGCTGGAACGAGTTACGAATGTGAGCATGTGGTGTCCAGACTGACATGTGTCGTCGCCTACCGGCAGTTATGGGCAACTGAGAGGCGGGAGGTTTGAATGAGATTGTAGTTGGTGTTAAAGGAGTTAGGAGAGAGTGTGACTTATGATGATGTGACAAATGAAAGCTGGTTGTGATTGTGTTTTATAAAATGTTTGTTGAGAATGCGGATGCTTACCCACCTTTTTAGATGGCGCGTCGATTTCACTCGAGTAGACGATTTGTTAATTCAATTGTGAAAGACTTTCTTAAACAAGACACATTATTTAGTCACTTATTTCAGATTATTGTATTGTTGCGTTCTGTACCTGTACAGTGTGCCTCATAAGTCAATATACAATGAACGTTGAAAAATGAGCTGACATAAGTCTTGCTCACTATTAATAATTATGGGCACTCTTAGAACGTCCCCTGTATTTTGTTCTTACCGGGTCTTCTAACCTTACGCCTCTTTGTAGGCTATCAACTTGCAATAGTTGCTTTGATATACAGAGTATTCGTCAGTTCTATATTTGTCTAATCGGTTGCGGTTACCATGCGGCATGAGTTGCTCGCTCGTAATGGATATTACAAACTTGTATGCTTTGGCAGGTCTACCTGTGGCCGAGAATAATACAGGTGTACGAGTGTATAACAAATGCGAACAAGTTTTTAGATCGTATAATAATACATGGAGTAACGTCACCGCGCTTGTAAACAAGGTTCGCCGGAGGGCTGACATTCTCACTCGTTCTAATACGGCAGCAGACTTAACCTACCCCACTAATTTGATATTATTTGACAACTATAAAGTCATCTATTTTAAACCCCGGGACTGCCTTTGTGGACCTGTATTTAATTCATAAATCGAAATCAATAAAATAGCAATACTTAAAATTTCCATGCAACGAAAAATCAATTTTTTTTTTTTTTTTTTTAATCAACTGTAGCCAACCGCACTACAGGCGTTACGTCCCCCTCATGGTGCTTAAGCA
>JAQGBY010008347.1:0-10747 GCA_034698785.1 Mycogona germanica
AAAATCTCAAAGAAATGCGTGATATAGCCACCATTGAAGATGCCTTCGATCTAATCTTTATCCTGTTTTCGTGGAAGAGCTACGACCTGAGGCCGCGTCATGATGACAATCCCAAGCCTCGACGAATGCTGTACAAAACGATCGTTCGAGGCTCTTTCACCACTTCCCATATGATTGTCATGATCTTCACACTCAAGTTCTTCTGCTGTTTTAAGATGCGTGGTCAAGATATGAGAGTCATCTCCATACTCTGTTTCGTGATCTGCTTGGCCATCATGACCGGCACCAGTGAGACCACAACCTGGTTCTACCAGACTCACTTCCGGCACTATTTCCGGAACATAGACGACCTGATGACACAGCTTCGGATGCCTTCTGCCCATCTTCGATCAATCCGAAACCTCCTCCGACTCTATATTTATGTCATGTTGCCGTCAACTATGGTGTGCCTAATTTACAGTTGCTATGAATTTAGCACAACGGACAGTATCAAACGGAAGCTGGGGTTGGAGGACGACGGCGTTTTCCAATGCTGTTTCGACGACAATCTTTCAATCTGTCCAGACTTGTTTGTCGCCGTAAGATTCCTAATGATCTGGTTTATCCCTGTTTGTCCCTATTACATCCTCATCAATGTTGTCTATATCGCCAACAGCTATACTCTTTTCGTGGTGATGCACCAATTCCAAACAAATGTCCTGCGTCATAACAGATCTATTTTGAAGGTGTCTGTCGCAAATCGAATGTCAAGTGCGTCTCTGGATGATGCCGTTCGACAATTTCTGCACCAGTTTCGACATTTATCCGAACTAATGTCGATGTGTGACACGGCTTATCGCTTTCCCATATCCGTCGCTTATCTCACTGAAATGGTGTCTGTTGTTTTTTTAATTCGATCCTGGGACATTGGCGGCGCCAACTATTCCATTCAGTTTGTGGATGTCTTTCCTATTATCAACCTATTTATATTTTCCGTTTCACGAACCCTTTTTGCCTCTGCCACAAATGCCAAGGTAAATAATTTATCCACGCCTGTCTAACTAGGTTTCTGTAAATATCTTCAAATAAATCAGAGCTCATTTCTTTTATGTTAAAGTTACTATGTTTACCATACATGTACTTTAAATATGTTAATATATATAGAGTACTGTATAAGTCAATGTGTTAAACTTTCTCACTTTGTGCACTCGAGGGGACGAAACGCGAGAAATTCTTGTCATTAATTTGATAATTAATTCCCCTAGATGATGATTCGAACCTAGATCTGGGCACTATTAACCTCTCAGTTGTCCGTTATACGAGTGTATAGCTAAAATTTCAAAATTCAATAATTATTTGTTATTGTAAAATTATATGTAAAATTATATGTAAAATTATTATACTTTTTGGAAAAGGTGAAGTAAAAGTTAGGTGATGAAGGTAATTTTAATTAACCAAACAATGTTAAAGGGTGTGGCCAAATGGCGACAAGAAACTAAAACATGTTACAAGTTTCAGACAGGCACATAGACATATTAACATTGTTATATTATTAATGACGATACAGGTAATCTGTCGAAGTAAGTTTTGTTTATTCTGCATATTGCGTAGTGTAAGTGTATTGTTTAATTGTTGGTAATTACTTTAACTTTACTGTTTGCCAAACACTTTGGTTCACATAATGAAAATTGAAATAAGACGTCCTGCTCAATTATTATTTTAATCACTTTGATTCAAGGTTACGTTTTTTAAATTGCCTACAAACCTAATAGGTACCAGTATTCTATTGATTTTTAACAAACGTAAAATTCGACGTGCTACAATTACTTTATTTCATTTCCTTATCGAATACCTAGAGTTTTCTGCACATCCCTAAATAAATATACTGCATATTCCATAACCAATCATTCATTTTAAAAGTCAATATGGAATCTCATCTTTATCACTCGTCAGTTATCAATAAAAAGGAAAATCTCAAAGAAATGCGTGATATAGCCACTATTGAAGATGCCTTCGATCTAATCTTCATCCTGTTTTCGTGGAAGAGCTACGATCTGAGGCCGCGTCATAATGACAATCCCAAGCCTCGACGAATACTGTACAAAACGATCGTTCGAGGCTCTCTCACCACTTTTCATGTGTCTGTCATGATCCTCACACTCAAGTTCTTCTGCTGTTTTAAGATGCGTGGTCAAGATATGAGAGTCATCTCCATACTCTGTTTCGTGGTCTGTTTGGCCATCATGACCGGCACCAGTGAGGCCACAACCTGGTTCTACCAGACTCACTTCCGGAACTATTTCCGGAACATAGACGACCTGATGACACAGCTTCGGATGCCTTCTGCCCATCTTCGATCAATCCGAAACCTCCTCCGACTCTATATTTATGTCATGTTGCCGTCAACTATGGTGTGCCTAATTTACAGTTGCTATGAATTTAGCACAACGGACAGTATCAAACGGAAGCTGGGGTTGGAGGACGACGGCGTTTTCCAATGCTGTTTCGACGACAATCTTTCAATCTGTCCAGACTTGTTTGTCGCCGTAAGATTCCTAATGATCTGGTTTATCCCTGTTTGTCCCTATTACATCCTCATCAATGTTGTCTATATCGCCAACAGCTATACTCTTTTCGTGGTGATGCACCAATTCCAAACAAATGTCCTGCGTCATAACAGATCTATTTTGAAGGTGTCTGTCGCAAATCGAATGTCAAGTGCGTCTCTGGATGATGCCGTTCGACAATTTCTGCACCAGTTTCGACATTTATCCGAACTAATGTCGATGTGTGACACGGCTTATCGCTTTCCCATATCCGTCGCTTATCTCACTGAAATGGTGTCTGTTGTTTTTTTAATTCGATCCTGGGACATTGGCGGCGCCAACTATTCCATTCAGTTTGTGGATGTCTTTCCTATTATCAACCTATTTATATTTTCCGTTTCACGAACCCTTTTTGCCTCTGCCACAAATGCCAAGGTGAATAATTTTTCCACGGCTGTCTCTGTAAACTGTCGTGTAATTTTTTATGTTATGTCCAAGCAATGTTAAAAGGTGGGACCAAACGAAGACAAGATATTAAAATGTTAACTATTGATACAAATTTTTTTTATAATTTTTATTTCTTATAGTTGAACGAGGCGCTGCAAGCCCTTTGTGATGTTAACCCGAGTCATCTTACAGAAAATTCCCATTTGGCTACATCATCTGAGGTAAATGTAGTCTGAAGTGGTTGCTAACATATAATATCTATAAAATTATACCGGTGGAAATATATAATAAACAAAAACGATGGTGGATCCCTTTCAGATTGGAGTTTCTGGTTGATAACGTTTTGTCATGTGTTACTTAAGAATAGTTTCAGAATTTTTATTTCAAATTGTAGTTTTGGTGGCACATTGTATAAAGTCCATTCGTCATTCATTTAATAATGTTAAACATGTTTTTCTCTGCACTCTTAGGTTGACGATCAATTATTAGAATACATCGAGCGATATCGAGAAGACACTCCAGCATTTACTGTGGGAGGATTTTTCAATGTCTCTAATGAAATGGTGCTGACTGTAAGTACCTGTATATTGAAAACAATTTCCCTTTTCTAGTGAATTCATAATTAAAAATGATTAATGATCAATGACACTTTGGTTGTTGTGCTTGATTTGTCACCGCTAGAGGCTCTTTGAAGCGCTTCTAATCTCGATGAAGCCATTTTAATGAAGATATTATGTTATAAAAATATTGTTAGTTGTAAAAATATATCCGATGCGTCTTCAGTGCAGTAATATTCTTTGTTTTTTTTTTCTTTTTCCTCATATGTAGGTCTTTGGGCACATTTTAACCTACTGTTTGGTCGTGTACGGTGTGTAAATGTAAAATACGTGTGTATTATTATTAATTTAGACAATGTGATTTCTGAAATGTGCATAAACTAAGAACTGTTAAATCAGTAAATGAATAAATCGTTAGCTCTTCAAATCAGTGAAAGGGTTTTGAATTGGATCGTACATTTTATCTGCCGATTTCTGGATCAGCACAGATCGGTCGCCCAATTTCCATACTCAGATATGATCAGCTTCATTATCTACTGAGGTTTTCTCTTCTCGCGAATTCTGATTGTTGCTTCAACCAATTCGAAGGTAGCGATGGATAGTTGGACGATCACGAACTAACAATATCATAAATGTTAGAATTATACACTTTACATTTATTGTTTCTGTTACTTCTGCTACTGCGCTTGTATTTTGTAGTTGATTGAGACGTCGCAAGTCCTTTGTGACGTCAACCCACGTCATCTTATTGAAGAACTTCCCTTTGCTTTCCCTGACTGGTGGTATGTAAATTGTCACTTATGAAATAAAATTGCATCAGTATAGAGAATTCAGAGACACGAAAGTTTATTTTTTGTTGACAAAATTAGGTTGAACAGGTGCGTGTATTTTATGTGCAAGTACATTATAGGTACTTGCGTGCATGGAAGTTAATTAAAATGTGAAACTATTGGCAAACCATTATTTATTATGCAGTGTAATTTAATCTATTTATTACCCTCTGCACTATCTTTACAAAGTGCCTGGTTTTTTTTGGCAAATATGTGTTACATGAATTATGATGAATGAAAATATGTATTAACGGTGAATTAAATTGCACTGGAGATTACATGACTTGACCCCTTTGTAATTCGTTAGCAACAGTATTGGCATAGTTTTTTATTTTTACTCTATAATAATCACTACATTTGACACAAAGATTTTTTAAATTGCGCTTCGTACTCTAGAATTTGTTACAATTTTTCAAGAATAGATGAATTCCCTGCTGCATAAATTAGCACTTAAGTTTCAAAAAATTTGAGCTTGGTGTAATTTCCCTTTGTTGTTTCTTCTGAAACTGTCGTGTCTTGTGCCACTTATTCGTGTTTAATTAATTTTAAGTTGCATTGTTTGCAAAACCTTCATTTGTCTAGGTGTGTGTACTTTGGTATTTGAAATGAGTATGTCAACATTTGCATTTAAATGCAAAAGTAATTTGAAGTAATTTTGTCACTTGGTGCTATTAACAAAGGCGTGTGAAGGTAACAACGCGACTGGAGTTTATTGCAAAGTCATACAAAACTGAGGTCATCTCAAAATCAAACGTCATTAAGTTGAATAGAGAACAACAATTGCAGAATTAATCTAATGCTGTGAACAAACTATTTGGATATTTATACATGTTGGTTTTGATGCAGGATTCTACACGTATAAACGGTAGGACACAAACCAAGTTTTTCATTCAAAATAAACAGAACAGTGCACTATTTTATTATGTTCAATTGTGTGACTCCTTCATCAAAATATTAATTTCAGAATCGTCTTCATCTTCGACATTTAGTCAACACTTTAGGGATCCACCAAAGAAATCCTCTCGTGAACCTCCCCTGGAGATCGCCACAGTGGAAACCACCTTCGATATCGTCTTTTGGATAATGTTCTTAAAGGGCTACGACCTGCGACCTCAAGGCGGCACCACACCGATCACCAAACTCAGGAGGCTCTACTCCATTGTCTTTCGCGGACTCATCATTACCAACCTAATTGTCACTGTAATTGTTACGTTACGTATGATTTGGTGCTTCAAACTCGAAAATGAAATGCGAGCCATTTCCATCACCTTCTTCGTTCTCATGACAGTAGTTCACATGGGAACGTACGAGCTCGAGATCTGGTATCGACTGACCCACTTCCGCCATTTCTTCCAATCGACCAACCATCTTTTCGAACAGCTTCGCGTGACGTCATCGGACGTCCGATTGCTCCGTCTCATCGTTCGGTTGACGGTGGTCGGAGTCATAGTTGGCTTATGGGCTGGGCTGGGGATGTCAGCCTACATCATGAGAGCTCGTCAACCCGCTTTAGCGTACCTGGGTCTGTCCAGAGAAATTCGGTGCTGCTCGGATGACCCCGTGACCCCGTTCTGTGTGGATACGCCGTCAGCTCTTCGATCTTACTTGGCAGGATACTTCCTGATGACCCCGACCTTTGCCGTGTTTCACGTGCTCTACTGTTCGATCGTGTTCGCTCAGCGAGTGATTGTCTCTCGGTTGAAGCGCGTCATCGAGGAGGAGAGGCGACATCCGGTCCAGGATGCCGACAGCGCCACCTGCCGATTTATAGATCAGCACAGAGCCGTGGCCAAATTGACGATTTGTGCCGACCGATGTTTCCGTTTTGTCACCATCATCAGCTATCTGATCGAAATCTCAGCCGTTGTCTTTCTGTTGCGCTCTTGGAACATCGGCAACGACAATTTCTCGTTCCAATTCACAGATGTGCTCAGCTTCGGCCTCTACGGAGGATTTCTCTTCTCGCGAATTCTAATTGTTGCTTCGACCAATTCGAAGGTAGCAAGGATGGTAAAGTTTTTCTCAATTTTAATACATGAAAAATACACTTCATGTTTATTGTGTCTGTTACTTCTGTTACTACGCATGTATTTTGTAGTTGAATGAGGTGTCTCAAGTCCTTTGTGACGTCAACCCACGTCATCTTACTGTCGACTCACATCTGGCCACTTCACCAGAGGTGAGTTTGCATCCACTCATAGATTCAATTTGACGTAATGTTGTTTTTACTTGATAATTATTTTTATACAGTAATAATGAATACATGTTTTTCGCCTAAGTATTCGATACATGTATATTTGGATCCAAATTAATTTTAGGTTGATAATAAATTGCTCGATTACATCGACGAATATCGACATGAATCTCCAGCATTTACTGTGGGAGGATTTTTTATCGTCTCCAACGAGATGGTGTTGACTGTAAGATTACTTTAATTGTTTTTCATTTCTATTTTAAACACTATATCCTGTGATCAATTGAATCAATTTGAAAATGCATACAACAAATGATGATTCAAGAAGATGTAACATTAATCACGAATTAGTTAAGCATTTAATTTATATTTTAAAAACTGAAATTTAATGAAGTTATTTATGATTATTTATTATAGAAAATGTTGATTTTAAATTAACCATTATAATTGATGCTTTACGTGTGTTTTCTTTGTTTCTCTTTGTAGGTGTTTGGCCACATACTTACCTACTGCTTGGTAGTGTATGAAGCATAAGATTTAGTCTGAATTAGTGATTAGAAATAATGTAATTTCCACTTTTTGCGCTTATCATCACAATCGATGATTATATTCGATTAATTTTTAATCTCTCTTGATCCCAATTCTTACTGCTTGTGTAACAATTTATGTGCTTGATAAATTAAATTGCGTCATGATGTGGCATTTGAAAAAATGAAAATGTATTTGTTGTTAACAAATAAATGGTTGGGTGTGTTTTATGTACTTGAGTATATTTAAGTTAATTAAAATGTAACATTGTTTGCAGACCATCATTTTTATACGCTAGTTTGTTTATTCAGTGTAGTAATTTAGTAGTAATTTGGTAAAATAGATGTTCTCAGTAAAAGTTATATTTTCTATATGCGTGATCGATGACTTTGTGAAAATACTCAAATGGAGAATATTGAATACGACTAAAAACGAATATTTAGTTTTTCAGAACATGTAACTTGAATCTATTTTGTCTTTATTCATTCGCACTTTACTTGTTCATAACAAATTATATTTTACATGGTTACACTTTTCGAATACTTCTTTCATAAGATTTCTGCCAGCCACAAAATGCAATATCCTTGAAGGGCGCTGAGATTGGGCAGACACAGGTGGCGCCACTGGCGTCAGTCAGGTCAGCCGCATCAAGCCACACCTTCAACCAGTTGAGGTCACAGTTGCAGACGAATGGGTTATCTGCAAGATAAAAACAAATTGATCGCTGAAATTGCCTCGTCATTTGATTCACGTTATGTCAGGTGACACTCCAAAATGAGTCTGCATTGATCACCAGAAGTGTATTACATAGTTTACATTTAGTTTATGGAGCCTATAGTTACCGGATAACTGCAAATCGGCTAGGTTTGGTAGGCCCAGGAAGCTGAACGTATCTTGTGGGATGGTATACAATCGGTTTCCAGTCAGGATCAACGTGGTCAGAGACAGGAGACCAGCAAAAGCGTCGCTCTCGATGGCCGAGATGTAATTGTAGGACAACTTAAGTGATTCCAACCTCGTGAGACCCGAGAACGTGTAGTTGTCCAATGTGTAGAGCTGGTTGAAGGTCAGGTCGAGGTTGCTGAGATTGTCGAATCCCTCGAAGGCCCCTGAAGGCAGATCGGTGAGGGCGTTGTGCGCCAGTCTCAGATTGTCCAGCGTGCTGGCGAACGGAAGTGATGGGATGGCGCTGGTGTTGATGGTCGGGAAAAAACTGTACTCGATGTCCAGGGTCGCTGTCACGGAGAGTAGAGATTGCAGGCAGTTGAACGGGAAAGTGGTGAAGGTCAGGTTTTTGCCGTAGAACTCGCTGAAGGCATTGTCATCGAATATGTCGGATGGAAACTCTGTCACAACACTGTTTTGAATTTATAAAAATTTTAAAAACATTAGTATTTTAAGTTTCGATGCAATTTTTGTTTTTGATTGGGTTGGGGGCATACCAGCCTACCTTGAAATGAGCATATATTTTTATGGGTACTATCCGTGCGCAGACGAGCTAACCTCTAGACCAACTAATTATGAGCTCATATATTGGTTCTTTTTTACGTGACAACGTCTTTCTCGAAGTTCTGTAAAGTCTATAAGTTTTTAAAAAATTGGCTGAAACGCGTAAGCATTTTAGACGAAAATAGGCAATTATTGTAGGCGGAAATGTCTAACAAAAATTCCCGCCAGTGACTGATTAATCAACTCGCTTTAATTTAGCTAAAGCTGCGGCACTTATAATGGCACCTACAACATTTAACGTTGGGTTCGGTAAAGCACAAGATGCATGTTAACCAACGCAGCGCCACCTATTGGTTAATTAAAAAAGGTTCGTCTGTAGAGAGCGAGTGATCGTTCTCTCGCCACCAGGCGGCGTTTGTTAGTGAACTTGTTTAGCATTCTTTCCGGTAAAGCACTAAGCAGCACGTTAAGGCCCTGGTGACCTCTTGAGTACGCTTGAGAGATCTCAATTGTAATTAAATTTTTGGGAAAGCGGCCTTTTAAGATCGCAGGCGCAATCTTCAAGTTCAGATCAGGCACCCAAATGCTCGAATTCTTCTTTGTTAAGGCCCCTCTCTTGGGGGTTGCTTGCGGGTAAAATTTGTAATTGTAATTGTAATTGTATCTCGTTTAGCTTACCTGTCGGTGAGGTTTAACACGTAGCTGGACTTGGCGTCGTGGGCCGCTGTCTGGAAATAGGTGATACTGTTGCGATCCAAGTTGCGACAATTCAACTCCACGGTTAGTACCTGGCAAACCGGAGCCAACGATTGAACTACCCCGGCCAGAGCACTCAGAATCAAAAGCACGGTCAACATATTGCCTCTTTGACAGACAACAAATATTGACAATGAACTGTGAAGAAAGAACCAGATTTTTAGACTCTATGAAACTCGAAAAATGCGCTCAAAAATTACCAAAGTGCGCGATTCAAAAAATAAAAAAATAATAATTGCCTTAGAGCGGAAAATGTTCTGATGTTCTCAATACGCTCTTCAAGTTTTCTGGATGTTATCAATTTGCTGCAAGGCGAAATTTGATACCCTTTTGAGCAAACTGCAGAGTTATTACGAAGATCAAAGGAAAAATTACAAACAAAAAGAGATAATCAATATTTGGAGGACGTTTTGATTAAGGTCCGTGCAAATTTCTAAGGAAGTATTCAGCGAAATTAATTATCTCGTTTAAGGACATAGATATCTCGTATCAAATAACATATATCCCTGACACCATCTTGATAAATATATTGAATTTTTCTGAGAATATTTGAATTGTGGTTTGAAGTGGTTAACAGGTTTGCAGGCGTTCGTGATTCTAAAGAAATCTGAAAACGAGCAAGAAGCAATTTTCTAAACAGAATTTGTGAGTACATTTTTCAAACGTACAGTAAATTATTTATTACTTAGCAAATTACAAATCAGTTTGTCCTTTTATGAAACGACCTGTGCCAGTTTTTATATCATTCTCCATATTCAGAATATTTATTGGTTGTCTGAATTATCTGATTTTTTTTCTTTAGCTACAATATATTCAGGTGAATAAAAAATTGGTAACCAATTCACAGTACATTTTGTTTAAACGAAACGTTAAATACCGATTTTAAAAATAAGTTGAAGTTCCAGTTTATGGTTTGCCAAATAATAATGATCATCGAAGATTGTCAAATTGGTGGCCAGTCTAATTTAAATAATTTATAATTCTTTCGACAGTCTATTAGTAATTCTCGTATATAATATATTTCCACTCGGTGCTGCTCATCTCATTACTAGGATATTATTATTAGTATATATATATACATTGTACTAGAGAAATAGTCCCAGTCATGGCAGCGAAATTATTTTCTAATATTTTTTTAAACTGTATTTTTGTGTGTGAATCTGTGAATTAGATACATTGATTGCACCGGTAGCTATAGATTCCTCATGTATTATGACGTCAGGCAATGATGCCGCAAAACTTGATTTAAAAAAAATAAGATATCTCAAATGATTGACAATTTAAATATCTAATCATAATGGAATTATTTTTTCTTATTATTTTGTGAATTAGTACTCTGAGGTATGCATTGAAAAACAATTAGGGATTCAGGATCTAGTATGGGTGGGGTCTCGGTGGTGTAATGGTTAGCGTGTCGAGCTGTTATTCCCGAGATCGTGGGTTCGATTCCCGACCGAGACC
>JAQGBY010008348.1:0-10747 GCA_034698785.1 Mycogona germanica
CCGGGACAGCACCGGACGAAAAAAGACGACCAGAGTCGGTCGTCCGGTGCTGTCCCGGAGACAACCCCTATTTCATTATGAATTCGTTATGAATGTATTATGAATATTTTATTTTATTATATTTTAAGTACGACTTTGCTTCTTATCTACTTATATTTGTTTAACTTTTTATTGACCACCGTATTGTTTATATTGCCAGATGAATACGAGTACGTGCAGGAGGTGGAAGAGGCCAAAGATGGCGACATCTGCATGGACTCTCTGTTGCTGACCATCGGCGGTTGCGCATTCGTGTTTGTGCAGATCATTCTGTTGTCTGTCTGCGTGGCCACAAAGTACTACAAGAAACGTTCCAAATCGGTGCCGTCGTTACAACTGGAACATCGTATCCAACGGCATGAGCCAACGTCAAACCACGGGACGGTTCAATCTCCGATGGCGCAGTTCCATCCGACACTTATGGACAGCTATCACAGCGAATCGTGCGACATCTTGTATCAAGCCACCAATAATAGTCAGAGGCTAGATTCATATCCGTGACACATCACCAGCACTTCTGTTCATAATCCAATTTAGAGGATGAAGTTCTGGAAAACTTTAAAACAAGACGTCTTTAATTTGACGCTTTTTTTACGTTAATGGGATGTACAGCCATTCTGCAGGCCTTACAAATAAAATTAATGCACTGTACTTCAAACCTTTTATTAGTTGATCGGCAGAAGCGCTTTCAATTTGATTTTCTTTCGTTGTAGTGTACTTCGATTATTTCCTGTTGACCTTTCGTGATTGGAATACGAAGTAATACGACTATCATCTTTTCTGGTTCATGACCCATGTTAAAATAAATGGAGTCAATAACCGCGGATGGTACGCTGATGATCAACCACAAGTTCTTTCCACTCTAGTGGTAAATGTTCTGTAAAATTACATTTCACTTGACAGCGGAAACGCAAGTTCTGAGTTCAAATCCATTTGTTCATCCACTTTGTTCAATTTGAAATTAATTGTTCACTGTTTCTTGTTACAATGAGGCTTACTATTTTAATGTTAAAGTTTGTAATGAAAATTACAAACTTAAAAATTTTGAAATTTTGTAGAAAAAAATCATATGTTTGGTGTCGTAAGCTGAGTGTCTCAGGAGGATCTCATAATCTGCATCCAATAATCTACTCTTATGGACCTTAGTGTGTGTATAAGGTCAAAAATTATTAACAGTATTCGTTAGTTATATTGCTGCAATGTTTTCTTGGGAATATCATGTTCTTTTGGCAAGTTTGGTCCAAATAGAAACAGTGTTTTTGTTTGCGTTGCTTATGTGACTGTCCTGTCCTGTCCTGTATATACAAATGTGGTTCTTCTCAAGTCGCAGAGCGCAACTGATTATTTGCAAATCATTTGGGTGCACCGGTGATGGTGGGGTTCGAACAATATGGAGTTGTGGCCCAACTTTGTATCTCTTGGTAGGTTTTAGTGGTTCACTTCTAATGGCAAAAGCGTATTTAGCCAATTGAAATACTAGTCCTGGGAACTATTTTTATTTTATTTTTTTGAAAAATGGTTTTTGCACTGAAAGTGTTGGCGGTTATTGTGGAATGGTAAATAAACAATGAATTTTTAAAATTATTGCTATTCAATTTTATTTATTGTCAAATATTTATTAAATGTTTGTCCCAACAATGTATAAACAAGAAATGCGTATCTATGTGAGTTTATATCAATCACGTCGCCACTAAAAGGCCAGGCAGGGCTAAAGTATTTGCCAGGAATCACACACAAACCGGAAGTCGGATGTAATGGTGACGACACTATAGCCAACTTATTGCTAAATTTCTAAACTCTGGGATAATTTTTATTTCAAGGCATGGTCTCAATTTTTCACATATAGGCACATTTTTGTTTCAATTTTGTAAATCTGTAGCAAAATAATTATATCAGATTTGTTGACTGATTGACCAAAGTGTTTGACCTTTAGTGATTGGATAAAATGTTAACGAATAACACTCATGTACCATCTGATCGACCACATTAAAATTGAGACGCGCCCACATCGCGATTGTGATCAGATTTCAAATGAGGAATTTCTTCAATGAGTTAACCTATTCTAACCTATGCATTTACGTTAAAAATGTTTGTGTCCATAAATCGATTATGATTTGGATAGTTATGGTTACCTAATTTTCTGTTTTCGCACTCTGCTTTCGTGACATGGCCACCCTGTCTTGGCAAAAGCAGCCTGCTTTCGCGGCAACTTAATTTTCCAAGTTATCCCAACCTTTGCCGGGAAAGAAGTAATTCTACTTCATAAATACGATACTGAGCAAAATGATTCAAGATGGTTGTCTTGCTCCCATTTCAAAATGGCGGAAATTCTGACCAGTTGCAGTTGAGAATCAGCCAGGGGGCGCTATTAAACACTATATGCTTGTATTTCCGCTTTTTATGTGGACGGTAATACCAAATTGCCGTTTATAAGGGTCAATTCAGTTAACCAGTCATCTGCAGGAAAATAAATGCAAATGTGTTCGTGATTCAATCAAATAACTCAGAAGCGGTTTCGGGACACTCAGCGAATAGGTTGTAACACTGCAAATTGGTTGTAAGTCTACGTTTATCAAATAAAGAAATCGGTTTATTGCCTCATTAGAGCACCACCAAATTAAATGTTTTTCGCAACTCGAGAGAGAGCGACGGCATTTTGTGGTCAAAGGCTTCGAAGGCGATTAGAATGTAAAAAATAGTTTTGAGTGATCTTCAACCCATTGCTTTGTTATTGGCTTGTAGCGCCGAATGGCATCAACAGAGATATAAATCAAAATATTAAGATTTTAATCTGCTATTCAATTTTAATACGATGTCATTGCGATTTTAAACTATGGTCTTCGCAACGTATAATGGAGAAAAGCGCCAGTGGAACTTTTCAGTTAACCACAATCAAGGTGCCTAATAACTCTAAATCAGAAATCAATTGAACTCAATGTATATATATTTTTTTTGTTTCCAATCAACTGTACTCAACCGCACTACAGGCGTTACGTCCCCCTCATGGTGCTTAGGCACTGTGCGAGGGGGAAAGACCAGTACCCCGGGATCGAAATTTTCGAGAGCCAGCGCCGGGAATCGAACCCGGGACCGCCGAAACCACAGTCAGTCGCCAAACCAACTGGGCTACGACGAGTCGTACCATCATATTTACAAAGTTCTATTATCATAGATATGAAGAACATTCCGGGACAGCTTATTGTTCGAATATTAAAAAAATTAAAACATTTTTTTAAAAAATATTTTTCAGGGTTTCGGGATTCCAAAGTGTGAGTATGCTTGTGTTTAACATTTCTTTAATTTTGCTCGAAGCCGGTCACATTCACTTGTTTTTCAATTTGCCTTTCGCATTTGTTGATAACTGGCAAGCTCAAAATTAGTAAGGAGAACAAACCTATAATAGAATAACCCCGCCAATTGACCAATTTCATGTCGCCGTAAGCATGCTCTTCTTTTTTTCCGACTACGGGCTTCTAGAAGTTAATGATGATTGATACTTGACCGGAAGTCAAAACAGCGCCATCTTCTTTATGCAAAATTATAATTATTACTCTCTTGTGGGGTTCACGAGAATCAGTTGATTCGTTGCAGTTACGGTAGATCGACTATGAAATAAAAATTGGCGGACAAAGTGCCTCTAACGGCGACAACTGCAACCTCATGTGCAATGTGCGTCACCTAGTGTTAAAGCGCTGAGCGGTACACTCTGACAATTACTCATAAAACAATTGGATATAATCTTTTCGCATGGAAGAAAAATATAACTAAGTTTCTGACTTGTTTGCATACGAACAATTAAATTTTGACCTTCTCATTTTACAGTACGCGATAATTGGGAGACGTCAATAGTGGAAGCAATTAAAGAGCGTTCCAAATTTGTCGATGACCTTCCGACTACTAACCTCAATATATAATTGTCATTTCTCAATTTAGAATACCGCAATGAAAGTGAGACACAATGAAATTCGGTGATATCGTTAATATGATCTCATGCTTTTAGGGACCTTCGCAACTACTAACAATAGAAGCGATGCATAGTAGATCACCGTACATGCCATTCAATGGTTATTGCTCACAGGCAAACCCACCGAGACAAATTGTTGAAAATGATTTGGAATTTCGTAAATGGTTATCATGATCGAACATAACGATTTTCTTATGTAGAGCAATGAACAAAGTTATCCAATAAAATCTGGCATCAAAATCTTTTTTGAACTGTAAAGACAGAACTTAGCTCAACCTCAATTCAATGTCTTTCACGAGAGTTGAAGCTTAACTAATCAGTGTGCATGCATATGATCGAGATTATAATTATCAATTGCGGAATAATAACGATCATAATTAAAAATGAATCATCCACACATTCAGTTTCAAATTGCCTATGAAAATTGCATAGGCGGTCTTTTTTCACCCTATGTCCTTAATCGGTTGTTATTATTCTCGGGCTTCTGCTTCATACATTATTTCTGTTGTTTTCACCTCTGTAGTGTATTCCCATGTAGTATTAGTTCAGTGTTTATTTCATAATATTTTGTGAAGTGTTTAATATACTGTTGACTTGAAACTATCGACGAATAAACACCTCAGGTCACCAAGGGTGGTTAAGTTGTGGTGTCCCATGGTGTCCAATGGTGTCCCATGGAGTGTTTCGTGGTTTGCAATTTAAAAAAAAAACAATGTATTAGTCGGTTGCCCAAACCCAATCTGCATGAAATAGTCGATGCCGCTACTCGTTCACAGTGGATCTGAAAAGAGGCGAGCTCTTACTCTTGATACGGGGGTCGCGATTGGAATTTTTTTACTTGCCGCGTCGCGTGCATTTTTGCTTCGAAATGACTAACGCCCCCTTCTGACAAGCTGTCATGCGGTGATCCCGGCCTCGTTTCAAGTTCATCTATCGACGGGAGGAAGGTCCCGTTTTTTAAAAGTTTTTTTCCCCTTCCGGGAACAGCCTCGTGTTACGTCACGACGGTCGTTTATGCGCTCACGTGGGCGGACATTGTTTCGGGGCGACTGGTAGGGTCAGAGTTGGGCGAGGACTGATAGTCTCATGGTTCTCGAACTGTTTGTTGCGCTGCTATACAAATATAACGTAAAATAGCGCGCCACCTACCGACATTTTTGTTTTCCTGTAAAACAACCTAGCGAGCGTTACCGGAATCCTCTGCGGTGTATCATTTCCTGCAAGAGAAATATAGTTGTAAATTTGGTTAACTATGTTGTAGGGACTTGAGTCATTGATTGATGATTGATGCATGGTGTACGCGATTGTTGTGCAAACTGACGCTAGACGCTAGTCTCTCCATGTAGCCGCCAGGTGGCCTTTCCGTCTCCTAGAACGAGCAGCAAGATTTACAGCAAAATCTGCAATTCGCGATGATTCGCTGCATCATGTCGCATAATTAACCAATTACCGTGTTGCAAAATACCACATCTGCAATTTCCGTCAAATCATGACTTACATGTGTCAAAATATGAATTGTGTGTGCGACGGTTCTTTTCCTTTTATGAAATGTCGGAATGTACGACGAGTCGCAATACCGACCTATGACCCAGTCGGTATTGCGACTGACTGTGGATCGGTGGTCCCGGGATCGATTCCCGGCAAGGGCTCTCGAAAATTTCGATCCCGGGGTACTGGATGTGCCCCTACAAGCAATATGAGGGGTACAGTACGCTTGTAGTGCGGTTGAGTACAGTTAATTGGAAACAGGAACAGAATATCGGAATTGTAGTTGCGATTTTTTCCAAATCGGATCACGAGCAGGGAACGTCGACGTTGCTCAGCAATGTTGCATTCACAGATGTGTATTCCATTCTTAGGAATTTTTTCTTTTCTCGACGGAAGAGTGGGAGGGGCTAATCCGAGCTGAGTTTGCCTTGACCGCTCAGTACGTAATTTGAGGCCTCAGGAGGATCCAGAAATTCTCTCTAATATCCCTAATAAATTTGAATCAAACGATCGCTCCACCAATGTGCTCGTGTTGGTATAACACGGTTGAAATAGGCGGAGACTAGCTCGGTCCATAAATCTTGATTCGCAGAGGTAGATATGGACGTTTTGCTTGGAAAGTCTGGCGCCGTGCAGGTATGGAGAGATGGAGGGGATTTGAGTATCGTTAATTTGCGTGCACAAGTCAGACCAGAGCGCACGTGTGTGTGTGTGTGTGCGTCTGTGTCAATGACCCTAACTTTGTTTGCCTCTCTCTCTATTTCTCGGATCGAAAGTTTCGTCCCGCAACTCTCCCTCTCTTTCCCTCACCTTGGCAGGAATTCGCGTCCATCTCGCCAGAGGTCTCTCCAGTAGGGCACTGACACCGTGGCACCCCTTTCTGTTCGGTTTTCGCCAAAGACAGGTGGAAGGTTTAGAGCGCAGGAGTCCCATTCGTTTGCCGAACGTGAGGTGTCGTTTGCACCTTTTGGCGTCGTCTCTGGATGACGTGAAATGTTGAAAATGTATGTTTTCAACAATTGCTCACTAGTTGTGTTCCTACGAATCAACCAACCAACCAACAAGCACAATAACCAACAACTCACCTGGCGGCAATTGATCACCAATTGTCACCAAAAACGTCACGAATACGCCATACCTTTATCCATGGATACAGTTGATTATCCAATATGGTTAGCAGTTTCTAGATCATATCCAGTTCGTTGGTGTTCACCGTCCCCCCTCGCTGCCCAATCCCCCTGCAACGGTGGCTCCTATTTTAATTTTAATTGCTCCACTGAAAATAAAAAATTTATTGCCAATTTTGAGGTTCTCTTGGGGGTCGCCATTATACAGGGGGTGCGTGACGATGGCCGCGGGCATTTGCATATATGATGATTTTTTAAGCGTTCGATTCGCGAGTAAAAAATGATTTGTAGGTGTAATTATCATGGTATTTATGATTGTCTCGCTTAAAAATTATATTTCACTGAACATACTAGTTGAGTTGGCTGAAGGTTGTGTTACTGCTTAGTTAAGGTGTTGTCGAGATACCGGTAGTTCAAATCTGCGAGCTTCATTGCGCGATGGGTCTTGGGTCAACTGGGAAGTGCAGCCATTTTAGATGTGCGACGATTTTTAAGTCTGATGTATTTGGTAACAAAATTGTCGGTGAGTCCATGGAGGACGCACCGTACGTTTGCGCAAGCTTTTTATTTGTTATATCCGAAAAAATTCATTTGTCTAGCGAGCAAGTTCACTTCTTGACAAGGACGTGAAGACTTTTGCGTGCGAGTCAATAACACTAACTATCTGGACAATTCTGTCAGGTTTCACTTTTGTAGATCGCATAATTCAGATAAATGATTATTCTAATACGGGATGCTTTCAACTCCACCTAGCGGTAAGAAGTGAAAGAGCATTAGGTTCATCGTGTTACGATCATCTCATTGGGCGAGGATCAAATGAGGCACGGAGAAATAAGATTGATCATCCTTCATATTTGTTTATCTGGAATCGTCTTGAACATATATTCAGTTTATCTATTTTTTCTTTGCTGAGTCGATTTGACGGACTATTGATGTTGTTGGCAATTGCAGCTGCTTCGAAAAGTTCAAGTAATTCGTGTTTCTACCGCTGCGCGAGCTACGATCGTCGCGTGTTATCGTGGCATGGCTGTTGCGCGCAGAAACTTTCATAAGATCGAAATGTTTAAGTTTTTTTTAAAAAAACTGTGTTGTTAGCGTAATACGATTGAGTGAATTTAGCAGCGTTGTTGCGAACTACAATAGTCACATTGTTCGATATACTTTCTGTACGTGTAAAAATATACCTTTTTTTTTGCGGACATGCATGAAGATCGTTTATCCAGTGTCTGACGGGAAATCACGGATTTGTCAAGACGTAGGGTTTATGTATGTATAGTGTTTCTTGTTCAATTATTTTGAAATTTATTCGCCATTAAATGGCTCCTGACTTCCCAATTGAGGCGAGACGTGAAAAGATTTACCTTGATCTTGTCACGAACATTGTCATGCTCCGCCAAACCTCGTTTCACGTCTCAATTTCGCTTGAATGTTTTTCCACACAGCAATTGTAAAAATTCGAATGTGACAAATACACTGATTAAATTTCTTGTCATAATAACAAAAATAAAATTGAATCTGCAAATGTTTAATTTAAGTAATACCAGAATTATAGCGCATAGGAAACAGTTAGTATTAAATTGAATTGATGCCTAGCATGTTGATTAAAAAATATTTTAATATATTCCAAATCAATTACATTTCAAACATACCTATATTAATTTATTTTATACACGCAAATAAGTTATCAAAATTGTATTCAAGTATTTATCTTTGTAAAAAGCTGCGGGTTGCAATTGTCATCACTTCTGCGCTTAATTTAGTCTGGTAAATCCCAAGAGCTTCGGGAACATTTTCTATTGGGTATCGATAGTTCTACTTTCGTTGATCAATTTACCGTAACTTTAACGAACCAACTTTTTTTCACTAGAACGTCACCAGATGGCAGTAATAATTATCACGCACACAGAGATCATATACGATGAAGTTCAAAATTTCGGCCGTTAAGTGCGCCCACGTTAATGGCGGCGAGTTTAAGGAAGTGTTCCTGTTTCAGATTTTCTGGTGAAATTAACGATGGAATTTTTCCTTCTGATTTCTACACATTAGCGAAACAAACAATGTAATTCATAAATTGGTGCACTTATTGTGGTTATCAGCTGCAACACAGTCGGACGGTCGTTCTGCGGGTGTTACGTAAACGTAATGGGGAAAAAAGGATTTTCCTTGTTTGCGTCTTTAGGGAGTGGTTGCGCCGTTACTTCAAAGTTCAAGTCCATTTTCAGGCCAAGTCTGCCGCAGAAAGCAGAGGCTGCTTTCATTACTGGGGGAATTGGTGCGAGACGCTTTACTGTTATTATTATAATATCTGGAGAGATGAGATCAGCTCAAAAAAGCATCTCTTGAACTACAAACACCTTTTGTTTATCCTTGAGGGCTGCTCGCGCACTTATCAATGGACCGTACTGGATCTGACGTAATGAATTCAAAATGGTCGTCGCCTGTTGAACACTTGAAGTAGCCAAAGAACTCGCGATCCTCGAAGCAATTACACATAGGATAATTATATGTACAATTGGAATTGTTCTGCCGTATGATTTTAATTCGAATGAAAAAAAGGTGAACGGTATCAAAATCCGAACGCGACCAGATTTCGCGAAAAATTAAAAGGTCAACGACTGCTCCATTAGAATCTCATGAGCTAACAATATCAATCAGACTTCGGTGGGTGGACTAGAATAAATTAGTGGTCACAAATACGTAATAATATACCTTACCTGTCAAAGTGGACGTCAATGTTTTGGCACAACTATCTCAATTACCTGTTCTTGACGAGCTTGGCGGTTGTCACTAATTTGACAATTATTCCCTATCAACATGCTCTGTTTGGTCAAGAAAGTGTTGACAAGATTGGCCCAGTCTCAATTTATATGACAATAATTTTTGTTGTCGGCCATCGCACAGGATTACTATATCTTTAGATTGGGTTTTAAATTTTAATCGCCTAATTTTTTAGTCTCATCTTCAAAAGACAGGTTTTTAACCAGTAAAAATATTTTTGGATGCCAATTTCACTGATGATTTCTGATTGAAATTAGTAAAACATAATTGACAGTAATCTTATTTGCCACCTAGTGTATAGTTCTCGTTTTGCTTCTGATATTTTCGTCTTCAAGTGTGGAATCAGTCGAACGGTGGCGCCACATGCTGTGATTATTAGTTCCAAAGTTCAAAATAGAAAGTTCAAATATAAGCTCTTTCCCGTTATGCTTTCTAGTAAATAACTGGCTATGAAACTAAAAATAGTGGATGAAACAGTTGCAGACTTTTACGGTGTTCTAAGTTCTAAGAAATAACTTCCTTGTAGCAAACAATGCAGTTTACAATAACGGCGTCATGAATGACAATTTATGGTTATTCGTATGCAATGATGTTTCCAAGAAAGTGTCCACCTATAGAGTGCATGTGCGGTATAAGTTCTTCTTTGGCAAAGAATGTTTCCTTATATCCGATGATCATGAAACACAACTATGGCAACAACAAGCAAATACCATTGAGCGCAACCAGTATGTGTGGAAAATGTGGTTATAAGGATTAGGACTTGTTGAAATCAAACGTCTAAAAGCGAAGTGGACGTTTCTCAAGTAACCTAAGTTTTCATGAATCTAGTTATAGAAGAAATTGATTTTAAATTGTAATACTTCTTTGGCGAAAAAGTGATTAAAGATTTTTTTAATGAATTATTTAGGTAGGATTCAGACACTTTTCACTACCTGCTATTTGGTATATTGATGCAAATTGTTTTGATATTAATGTTTATAACGTTTCTGTACCACTCTTGGTGCGAGGGGCACATCATCACCAGTACCCCGGGATCAAAATTATCGAGAGCCCATTTTTTTCCATTGACTTGATTAAATAAAACAAATCATATTGCATCGCTGCAATATCCTCGAAAACCTTCCCCCTTCATCTGCAAACATTGTTGTTGTCAGATTAAAAATTGATATGATATTTTAATTGGACGCTATTTCATAAAACACACACTTAAAAATGATATCTTAAAAATGACACATGCACACTTAAAAATGATATCTTAAAAATAACACATGTGTGTCTTAATTTACGATGAAATGTCGTTTAAGACAATTTATATATCTTTTAAGACAATTTATATATCTTTTAAGATAAT
>JAQGBY010008349.1:0-10747 GCA_034698785.1 Mycogona germanica
ACTGGTGAAAATGTGCCTCTCACATAGTGCCTAAGCACTGAGAGGGGTACAGAATCTTCCTGTTGTGATATATACTTCCTTCAGTGAATTAAAAAAAAATTGTTATTAATATAATTGAACAAGTAAATCGATAAACAGTGCAGTTGCCAAGTCATGTATGTTATTGATTTTTAATATTAAGCCAATATTTAAATCAATTATACTGGCGAATTAGCTTACATTCGTACAGTACTCATTAACACAGTCCATAAAGTCTATTTTGAGTTAAATTGAGGTTGTTACGATAGGTTGTATGTGAGATTTTCTATGTGACACCGTAAATTATTAAACATTGTAAGTATAATATTTCATTTCTTCACATTTTCTTTAATTTTATTAAATTTCTTCACATTTTCTTTAATTTTATTAAATTTCTTCACATTTTCTTTAATTTTATTAAATTTAATTATAATAAAATTATAAAAATTATAAAAAATTAAATAAATACTTGAATGTACTCGTTTGTCACTAAATTCCATATTTACCAAAACTACTTCTTTGTATAATTCTTTTTAAAAAAATGTCTTATCCTGCCTTATTACCCCTGATGCACATTTGCATATGCGAATATATAACGTGGTAATAATTCAAGCTCCTTTCGGAATCATCTGTGGATTGTGAAAAATAAATCTTTAATTTATGAGAATTGCCGGCGAATAAACATGTCTAGCGCACATTGAGTTCAACTTTTTATTAACTTCCTTATTTGTTCCAGCTATGCAAATATCCATAAACAATGCGTGGCAGTTGTTCGCCATATCAGATGGTTCGTGATCGCTTGGCCTAAAATTCATATTTCGTGAAAATTGCCATAAAGTCACATCAATCCACAATATCAACAGAAAAAAATTGTTTACATAATTTATTTTTTTAATATTTTTGAATTTTTGATAATAAATTTTTTGTTTGGAGGTCACCGTTTGAAATTTATTCCGATAAATAATACTAGAATAATTAATATGTACATTCATAGTATGTACGAAGACATGACACAAAGATGGTTCCTGAAATAATTACAAAATTATAACAAATTGTTTTTCATATTCTTAGTTCTTACTTTAAAAAAATGTTTGTTGAGGTCTTAACCTCTCGTGGCGCAAAGCCCCAGGGGACGACCTGGTAATTTTGTCTAACCTAGGGCAAAGCCCCAGGGGACTACCTGGTAATTTTGTCTAACCTAGGCTGCTTAGGGAAGAGATGTTAACGTGCCATGATATCGTACATGCACGGGTCACATTTTACCTCCATTCCAAAAGAAGGCGTGCGAAGGGATTTCTCTCGCCCAAAAAATTCCGAAGGTGTCGACCGGGATCGAAACCACGACACGGGTATAGAAGTCAAACTCACTAATTGCTAATCATTACGCCACTGGACATCTCTTGGTTGTTAATTTAGGTTATGAGGAATGTGAACCGAATTTCATAAAGAAACATCAATAGAACTGTTCAAACAAAAAATGATGTAAAGAACTATTAAACAGGTGTATTTCAATGTATTTTATGGTTATTTATCTTCTTCTATAAAAATGAAAAGATATTTGTTTGTCTGTTTGTATGTTCTTTATGCATTCCTAAACCATTCATCCGATCACTATAAAATTTTGAGAATTTGTTCACTACATTCCCGAGATGGTCTATGCCAAATGTTTCTCTCCTACGATCATCAGATCGCTATCAGATCGCATCAACCATGATCCCCAAACCTGGACTTCCCTGCAAGGCTTCTAGGTGTGCTCCCCACTCACTCAGAGAAACCTTCAACAGTTCAGAACCCCCCTTCCCTCACAGTTTTCATTTAACGCTACCAGCACATTTGCATGCGTCGCGGCAAAGCACGGGAAAGCGGGATGCAAATGAATTCCCGGGCTAAAAAATTCCCGGGGAAAAGGGAAAATTGTGTGCACGAGGTAGTGTGACCGAGCCATTTAACCGGAAGCTACAGCAAGGCGTGGCCCGGGTCAGCTAGTGATTTTTATAAATATACTTTAACTATTGATTTTAAAATGCATTCATTTGAAACAATTATCTGCTGAAAGTCTCAAGTGCAAAAAATGCGGTTTAGAATATTTCATCCGCATGTAAATATAATCAACGCTCAACAAAAAGTCTATCAGTGTTCAAAATGGTCATCCAGGATCTCACAACGATAAATTTATAGCGTTGGCGCTGGCTTGCTCAGCTTTAAATAGCAGTTTATATCTGAACAGCACTGCTCTCTGTGAATGGTCCAACGCGCTTTTCGTTCGCCGCAGGCTTGACGAGAGGTCGGAAATGAAAAGAACAAACGGAAGTGACGTATGCCTTCATATACTGTTTATGGCTTTCATTCTTTCGTCGGCCACGACTTGCCGTCCAAACGTATTTCTCGCGTCCCCATTGAACTCGTCGTAGTTGAACAGAACGACTCGTCGTAGCTCAGTCGGTATTGCGACTGACTGTGGCTCGGCGGTCTCGGGTTCGATTCCCGACGCTGGCTCTCGATTATTTGATTCTGGGGTTCTGGTGAAAATGAGCCCATCGCATAGAGCCTAAGCAACAAAAGAGGTACAGAAAATCCTGTAGTGCAGTGACTACAGTGAAAAAGTACTATCAGGTGCACTTCAGCTGATTCAGTCAACGTTGCCTTACTTCTTCTTCGGCATTGCCTCAGCCGCACCTGACCCTCGAGCGTCGGAATTTGGGAAACCGTACCCATGTGATGATCATTGCATGAATTGATGCATTTTTTATATCAGCTGCTTCTGCAAAAAATTTCGATGCTTTGACAATATGGAAAACAGAAAATACAGAGTATATGATGTAACTAATTTAATATTTCTATAAAGCATAGTCAGATATGCTTTAAGCGAGTTGGTTAAGCGACGGACTGTGGTTCGGCGGTCCCGGGTTCGATTCCCGGCGCGGGCTTTGGGTCGGGGTACTGGTGAAAATGTGCCTCTCATGTTACTATGTTACTCACATAAGCACTGAGAGGGGTTCGGAATCTCCCTGTGTGTGTTCCTGTTCACTTCAGTGAATTAAAAAAAAAACTCAAAATTCAAAGCTATAAATTAAAATTTGTCCGAACCATAGTTATTTTTCTCTTTTTCTGTATATTTTACTGTATATAAACAAGAATAAAAGTACTGTATATAAAACATAACTCGAATTTTTAAAGTCAAATGCACAAATTTCACTCAGACTGACTTAATGTTAAACTTGAGAATTGATTTTGATATTTCTCACAGCGATAAATAATTTGATATTCTGACGTCATTCTTCTTATTTCAGCTGTCTCAATCCGATGTGAGCAAAGTCACGCTGGCAAACATCGGGCTACAGAGTTCCGGCCACTACAGATGCGAGGTGTCGGCAGAGGCCCCCTCATTCGTCACCACCCAACTCGAAGGGGAAATGAACGTCATCGGTAAGAAAATCCATATGTGTATTTCATTCCAAGATTGTTATTGGTATTCTTTTAACTTTTCACGCATTTTTAACTTTTCGACGAGAACAAAACACTGAAACATGATGCGTGGCTCAAAACACCATAAGGACGTCAAACACTTTGAATTTTAATGTTAAGATCACGTAGAACTTTTGTTCAGATGTTTGTTTACAAAATTCTGGTAGTTTACACTAATTTGATTTTAATGAGGAAGATTTTTATGGAAGATTTTTGAACTACTACCAGAATTTTTTTGTTATGAATGTCTTTGTGATTTTTAATCGCGAAACATGAACTTCGGGACAGACCGTACGAATGAGACCAGTTCAATTAATGATTATATTAAAATATTATTAATTAACAAGACGAGTCCGCCACTCGCGTTTGTCTCATTCGTTCGGTCTGTCCCGAATTTCATATTTCTCTATTAATTTGATTTGGACAAATAATTTGTAAGTGATAGGAAAATGACATTACGAAATTAATAATTAATTTCACATATTCGGTGGATGCAGCCATTGTTATGGATATTTTTTAATTTGTATTTCCTATCACTGTAGTCACTGCACTACAGGCGTTTTTGTGCCTCTATTGGTGCTTAGGCACTATGCGATGCATTTTCACCAGTGCCCCGCAATCGATATTTTCGAGAGCCCACGCCGGGAATTGTACCCGGGACCTCCGAGCCACAGTCAATACCGGCTGGGCTACGACGAGACATACTTCCAACTACTAAGTTAGAGATTAGAGAATTATAAATACGACTCGTCGTAGCCCAATTGGTTTAGCGACTGACTTTGGATCGGCGGTCACGGGTTCGATTCCCTGCGCGGGTTCTCGAAAATTTCGATCTTGGGGTACTGGTTGTTCCCCTCGCATAGTGCCTAAGCACCACGAGGGGACGTAACGCCTGTAGTGCGGTTGACTACAGTTGATTGGGAAACAAACAAAATAAAAGTGGGTTTAATGAAAAGTAGTAAATAACGTTGGAATAGATAGCAAGCACAACAAATCAGATTAAAATATTTTTACTTGCTACGTCACGTCAGGGTCAATTGTTTTTCTTCGGAATTTTTCGGGCGAGAGAAATTCCTTAACGCGCTTTCCTTCGGCATGGAAGTAAAGCCGTGGGACCCGTGCCTGTACGATGTCAGGTACACGTTAAAGATGCCTACCTAGGTAGCTTATACTAAGCCTGGGCTAGGCAAAATGACCAGGTCGCCTCCTGGGGGGTTCTAGTTCTAGTTCTGGACCTCCTTAGCAAATAGCTCAGATACAACTGGTCGTTCGACCCCCGCCATAGGCCCCCCTCTTGGGGGTTGCTTGTGGGTACATATTGTAATTGTAATTTTAGTTGCTACGACTTTAAAAAAATTAAATTATTTGGCTTGAAATTTGTAAAAATTGGAGGCTTTTGAAATTAACTCGTTATCACAATTTAAACATAATTCAGTAAATCGACCCTCGTAACTATAAATATGTTGAAGAGATATACAGAGTACATACCACAATAAAGAATAAATGTCGTCGGTTAAAGCCCGGCAAAACGTGTCCTGAGTTTTACCGGGCTTTGCACTTTCTTTGTTTTACAGAGTATAAATATGTTATGATTAATTATTTTAATGTTTTTTTTTATTGAAGTTCAATGTGGCAAGGATTGAATGTTGCACACGTTAAGGTCTGGTGTATTCCAGGCCTTCGACTGCATTTTAGTGACGAGCCGTCACTAGTGTGCTCGGTATCTACACTGAATTTAGCTGGTGAGAGAGAGGAAAGAGGAACTCCGGCGTTTAGCGGCAATTTTATGTTCGCCGATTGGTCGACCTGCGTTTCAGCGATTAAAAATTGCGCGGCGTTATTGTTAATTTATGGCCGATTAATTTCGGATATTTGTATTCGTGTTTCAGGGGAGGGGATCGAGGAACGCGTTCTTCTTCCGAACCGCCACCCCCGTACCCGTTTCCCGTCAACGTCGTTAGGGGAGTAAGGTGGCGGGGGGGGAAGGTGGGCGCGTTGGTGGTTCTGATTCCAGTGGGCGAGAGAGACACGGAGTTAGGAAGAGCGGAAGAATTTTGTAGCGCGATTCAGCGGTCGTTAGAGTGTTAGGTACGCGCATCGTGCTCACGCTAATTAGAGCCTTCGTATAGGCGCTGTCGGATCCGCTGGAGCAAATGAGGACCGCACTCCTCTCCACCCCTCTTGTCCACGCGTATTCTCATCCAATTGAACGAGCTTTTAAAAATGGTCGAGTTTGGAAACCTCTCAGGGACTAACTGAATGTGAACACTTTACAGCCGCTATTAAAAGTTGGAAAATGACACCGGCATGCAAGAGGCACACCGAAATCAGGAATTGGATTAAATAAGCATTGCGTATAATTTTTTGTTTTTGTTTTAGTGAATTGAAACTTCTGTTGCTTAGATGGCCGGCTGGAGAGCTGACGTATCTCTGAGATATTTGTTAGGAGGCCCACCAGCGTGTTCGCCCTAAGATCCACCAGATCCTGGGTTCGATTTCTGGTGTGAGCTCTTATTTATTCGAACCCAGGGGTACAGCAATATGTGCCACCAAATATATCAGAAGAATTTGAGAAGAACAGTCGACAGTCGACAATCAAATCTTGTTAATTAAATATACAAATAATGTCAAAGGTACAGGCACTTGATCGAACAATTAATTAATTGCAAGTTCTGTATGCCACAAATTGATTTTATTTTTGTTTCCATTCACTGTAGTCACTGCACTACAGGCGTTTCTGTACCCCTTCTTTGTGTTTAGACACTATGCGAGGGGCACATTTTCACCAGTATCCCGGGATCAAAATTATCAAGAGCTCGTACCGGGAATCGAACCCGGGACCGCCGATCCACAGTCAGCCGCAATACCGATTGGGCTACGACGACTCGTTGTTTCTTGTGTTTGTTAAGCACAAATTGACATTTGTGAAAATGCTAGTTGGACTGTTTCGTCCTGTGCCTCATTTGAGATTGCCGCTGTCTGCAATTGTAATGGAACACACCTGTCCATCTTGATGACATTGTTCTTATATTGTTCTGTTGTAAAAAATGTGCTAGACCTAGTACTTCGGCCCTTGGTGTTGACCAAATCTGGCATTATATCGATTACTTGCAAACATTATTGTGTGAAAATACAGGTAAAGGTGAACCTGTTAGTATAAAAAGTGGCGGTGAGTCAACTAAATATTTGTGTGTGTGATCCAAACATTTATTCAACATTATGTCAATCAACCAAGTATTATATCAACCAAATGTTATTAGGGAAGTCGTTTTCGGTGTCTGGAGACCCTGAAGATAATAGTTCTCCAATGTTTACAATCGAGTACTTTTTCTCCAAGTTGCTACAGGTTTAGTTCCGAACTCACTCTAACTAACTAAAACGTTTAAGCATGCTAAAATGTCATTAGGAAAGTTCAAAGTTCAGGAAAGTGCTGCAAGGACATCCCTTGACAGAGAGTGAAGGTTTTCGCGTGCAAGCAGCCATCAAAACCAACTATCTGGACAAGCCCTTCGAAGCGGCAGCACTCATGAGTGCGATTCCGAAATGAGTGGCGCCGCCATTGGTTGATTGAGATTGGAGGAATGGGGGTGGTGGGGAGGGATTGAAGGCTAGCTTCCTGTTTCGGGGACGCCACGAAATTGCACCAGAAGTATAAATAGAACGGCAGCGCTGTAAATCAATGTTATGGCTGGGCGCTGCAGATTAATACTTATCGCTCTTCCCCCGCTTCTCTCTGAACTCGGGAACCCGTGGGGGGGATGGGGAGGGGCAGGCCTTTCGGCCCAACTGAGCGCTCTCGAAGAGCGGACTTCTATATCCACCACAGATAGAGCCGAGCGTTATAGATGGCGCTGGCGTCGTTTCGGTATGTGGCCGAAATCTTGATTGCTCGGCCATAGGTTTACATGCAGCGACACCCAGACGACAATATAAAATTATTCAGAAATCTAACTTGTCTTGGGCCGATTGGGTAAATTTGTGAGCTGGAATTACCAATTTACTGAACTTTGGGTGACGCTCGTGCAGTCCAGCAGAGGTCGGTCCGTGGCCCAATTCCTATCATATCAGACGCTTTTTCAATTTCAAAGTTTCATTTTCCTCGTGACGTTTGGCCAGGTGGTTTGACGGCGAGATGGCATTGCAGGAGAATCTCAAAGTTCAGTACCAAACTCCGCCGATGGAAAACTAGCCACAGAAAAAAAATTAGCCAAGCTCTATCCGCAGCGATAGGCGAGCGCTCTCCACCGCATGAGCGGGGGCGCTCGCCAAAAATTAATAACGACACCAAGGCGGGAAGCCCCAAGGCGATTCTGTCCACGTGACGTCACGCGAGGCGAGAGTGAAAGTGACGCCGCCATTTTGAAACTCTGTGGGGGTGGTGGAGTTGGTTAGGAGGGGGGGGGTGGAAGGAGGTGTTTGGGGCCATGAATACCAAGCAGCAGGGGCTACCGTTAGTGTTTCGTCGGTTTATTGCTAGGCGGCCGACTAAATAATGGAGCCTGCTCATATGCAGTGTATGTGTGCGTGTAGTTTTCGTTGTGACTATATAACGGACCCATGTTCACGCGAATGCATAAATAAGTCCATAAAGATCGCAGCGGTCTTTTCGCTCCCTGTGTGAGTCGGGCTCCCTTGGATATATACAGTATGAACACTGTATAAATGTGGAACGGAGACGTGTCTTAAGTTATTTTTGTATGCGAGACTAGCAATATCTGCTGGCGCCATTTGGTGCAAATAATATAGTTTTTGGTTATAAGGGTGAGGGGGATATTCGGAAATAGGGGTTGGGGTGTGCGTGATGGCGAAATATCATTTGTTTTTGGTCTTTCATATTCGGCGTTGTTTCGTGATAGGGTGAAGATTGGTTAGTTGCGATGCAAACCTTTCGTGAAATATGTTTACGAATTATACACTGTAAGGCGTGTTTTGCTTGCTTTTTCCGGGTCGTAGCATGAAGCAGGCTTCTTACAAAAACTAAGAGACTATTCTTTCACAAACCGAAATTTGACAAGCGAACAAAATGAACCTCTGAAACAAGATCTTGGCTAAGGATTTAAAGTCTTTCAAGTAATAAATCATAAAATCTTAAAATCCATCAAATCAGGAGCGACTCAGGACAATTTCAGTCCAAATATTGAAAATTGCATGAACTTCTGTCATCTTTAAAAAGCCGGTCAGGAGCACTACCTCCGCATCACCCATTAGCCGCGCGTCCCAATACTCGCACTGTGCATGGTCCGCACTCGTTGTGTATTGATTTCCTTCCGGTTGAAAGGGTATTAATTAGTTAAATTCCTAGGCTCGAAACCAAAACCTCACAGCCTGATTTATGGGCAACCCGCGCCTTGCAGATCGTCCGCAGTTACAGTCACGACATTCTCAACGTGGTGTATATAATTAACAACTTTTGGATTTTCAAGTTACCCAGTACATAAAGCTTAAAATCTGGTTAGTGAGCGACCGACCCCTTTGAAGATGAGTGGGATTCTGAAACCGGGAAGAGGAGGGGATGAAAACAGGGGATAGGATATTTTGGATAGTGATTGGATGGCGCGATGGTTGGCCACCATCAGAAACCGAATGGATCCGAGACAAAATTAAGACAGCCCAGGGTAACATAAAGGACTGAAGGATGGGGCGCATTAATGGCGCTACGGCTTTCGCTGCTCAATCGATCGTGAATATTGTAGAGAAATTTTTGGGCCCCAACTGATACAGTGTACATATACGCGGTTATGGCTAACGACGGGATACTGTTTAGTATACACACCTTAAAATACATTTTTTAGCATCGCCAGCCCCTAGGCCAAACCAACTCTCTCTAAATTTGATCTGATCGATACGAAACGGTTTGGCTCGCTACCGATTAATGTCCAATGTTCAATATTTAATCTGTATCGTCGTTTCTCTCATGGCTGATTTAGGGGGACGCGATGGAGGTTTCAAACAAGCCTGACTCTTGACCACATTTTACCGTTTCAATCGAGACGAGATATCCGCCACCCTCCTCCTCCTTTAAGATCTGACGAGAAACTGGAAGAGAGTACTTGAAAATGTCAGAACAAGTCGGTAATTGCTTATACTTTGATTGAAACTTGAAAGGCCTTGCTGGTGCCGCACTTGAATATTTCAAGACAAATCACTTTCGAAGAAAGTGAGCTGAATTCAGGCAAAAATGATTTTGGGCACAATTTGATTAAAACATACTGTACAGAGTACAACAGAAAAGAGTCAAAAGGTTTTTTAATTGTACACGCAAAAATGGCGTTCTTTCTGATTTTGATAATGTTAGTCTTCTCGTTCATGTAATTTTCTTCCGTTGTATAATTTATAACTAAGCAAAAATGCTTTCTCTGTCGAAATTTTAATACACATTAAGTGCACAGTAACTTAAAAGTCGCAGGAATCCAGTTTTGCTGATAAATGAAAAACGTACAAAATGTTTTAGTCTTCCTTCCCGATAGAAAATTTACATAAACAATAAATTAAATATTAATCGATAAATATTTTTGAAATACATGAATGGTACAATACAAGAAAGGTGTAATGTGTTACTAGGATTATTCTGTCTAATGCTGGCGGGGAGCGTCCCCTCAGTTGAATCTGTGAAACGCGATTTTTAAAAATTATTTTTATGTAATTTTGGCAAGTCAAACAGTTGAAATAAATTGTCACGAAGTCCAAAGATTTTCTTTACAGCCGGCAGAGGGCATCAGAAGTTGGATATGTAAACAGGAAGTGCGGTGTGAGTTGGTTTTTCTCTCAAGTATCACTGGTAAACCTAATCAAATACAGTGTACGCGCAAATCATTATGTCCAATGAATAAATCGAATTCATTTTTTTCGTTTTACTTTAAAAATACATTAATTGAAGTACGTATAATGTTACAAGAATTTCTATAGTTTCTTTTTCGTTGCACACCATTTTAAAGATTGAAGAAATTAATGTGACCTGCTAACTTAAATTACAAGTGGAAAAGAAATAATCGGTAGAAATTTATTTACTTTTATTAGTTAAATTTATTCATTTACTCAAAGAAATATTCAATACGTTACCGTAACGAATTTGATGCTGTGGAATCTATAATCCAGCACTTTCAGTAAAATCTCATTTTTCTCAATACGAGAAACACCCGAGTTACACCACTAGTACGACTCGTCGTGGCCCAGTTGGTTTAGTGACTTGACTGTGGTTTTGGCGGTCCCGGGTTCGATTCCCGGCGCGGGCTCTCGAAAATTTCGATCCCGGGGTACTGGTCGT
>JAQGBY010008350.1:0-10745 GCA_034698785.1 Mycogona germanica
GAAAAAATTACGTGTATTGCGGGTACAGCATCAAGGGGAGCTTTCAAAAATTGTCATGTGTCTTCCTACAGAATGGATGTAAACCCGTGACCTTTGGAAAAACCCGTAACCGTACGATACCCGAGGCACGTCGAAAAATTCTACCAACGTCTTTGGCCTAGGCTAGGCAAGTGAGTCCTAATTCTGGAGGTAACAAGTATTGCACAGAAATGTGGTGTTGATTTTTGCAATAAAGTTTGTTCTCTTTTGCGCCTGCTTTTCTATAAAAGCGATGAAATGGCGTTTGTGGCGCTAGAGCTGCTCTACTATGCTGGCAGTTTTAGGAAATGTGTGGCCGCTGTTTTTTATGGCGTCTCCCTTTCGCCCGCCAAAAACGGGGAAACGATTTTTCCCCCCCACCTCGTTCAAATACCGCGTTCGGGTGATGGACTTTCCGGGATAATGTGGGAAGGTTTCATGGGGGTGGGGGAGATGGGATGAAGGGGGGAGGGACGAGAGGAGATGAGCCGGAGATGCGCTCTATTTTTATGTCGGGGTCGGCGGGGTCGAAACAGCCCAGATGCGTCCTCCTCTTGCAACCGGTTGCTGCTTTCCTACAGGCTCATGGAGTCATAGACTGATCCTTAAAAAGTCAAACATGACCAGACATGTGAAATGGTTAAAATCAGTTATGAATTTATTCTAATCAGTAGTAGGAGACTTTATTATTAGTGTCACGAGGACAATCAAGAGAGAGGTGCCGTGATCACGGGTTCAATTCACGGCAGAGACTCTGGAATATTTCGTTGGAGAGGTTTTTGGTTATGACGTCACTGACGTCATACCTCTGACGAGGAAAACAGGTTTTAAACCGACATTGCAGAGCAGCAGGAGCTGCCCTCTGGTGGTGGACAAGTACGGTGCTGCCCCGTGTTGCGAGGCAATCACACAATGCACAGACCAGATTCAACTCGTACATTGTCAAAATGTTTGTCAATTCAGCCATTTTTGCATCCAGCTCACGGTTAAAGGGGTGAGGTGTGGTGTCAACTTGACTCTACCCGGGACAACTTATTTTTTATATTGGCGTCAGGTATCAAGGATCCTCAAGTGGCTGACGATTTCTCAGGACGTGGGCGCCATTTTGTGTTTCCACCGGTGCTTTCGTCAATTTGGCTTTGCTTTTATCCGATCCCCCGAACCAACCCTACTTACAAAGGCAAATGAACTGCCTTTCGGTGCATCAACACTGGGCTGACGCACTGACACCTAGCGGCTAGCCACAGCGCGATGACGTATCCGCTCACCGGAAGTGATAACAGAAATGTGCCGTAGGCCTCTGGGACACTAGAAATGACAAAATGACGTGTTTATATTTAAACGGAATGCCTTAATAACATAGACTTGCTGATGTTTTAACACTTTTTTCTCCAAATAGTTGTATTTTTCGAGCATTTCCGGTTGTTCGGGCTGCCAGCAGCCACCAATTGCACCCCGGGCTTCAACACTCAACTTCTTCACACCTATTCCTCCTCTTGTTAGTGGCCTGTGCTGCTACATTTTGTGGCTCGATGTATATTTGGAAGTAAATTGGGCTATTCTCTCTCACTCTCGAAAAAAAATCCCATTTGCATGTAATAGTGGATTGTGGGCGGCAGTTTATTTGCGCGACATGTATAGGGGGCGCTCGCTAAATCGTGTTTGGTTAACCTCAGATAGAGGCGCGCCAAAAACATCAACCTGAATTTTATGGGCAGGTGTTTTTGTGTAAGTCTTGATCCGCCAGATTTTTTTATAGCACGATATCAACAGTAAAGTACATAATAACAAACATGAACCGAACCACAATCTAATGTGTAGTGAAGCACAGTTTTTGACGCACTCTGGTGGCTTTCTGAAGAACTAGCTGTTAGCTGTTATAAGTAATCAATGGCCGGAGGATTATCGATCATTTTTATGGACAATTGTCAATTAATCGTTTACAATGCTGGAGGTGACAAGGGATTTGGCAGAAAGTTCGCCTAGCGACGACAATTATAATGTGACGTCATACGACAAGATAACAAAATGAGCGCCACCTAGTGATGGTAAAGATACGCAGGAAAAACGGAAGTTTTATATTTTTATTTTTGGTGAAATCCGCTAAACGATTCATTAAAGATTAAAAAGATGTAAAATTATTTAAAAAGTACCAGAAATCGTTTCAATGACCGAACTATTTTTTAAAGACTATTTTTGTGTCATTGAGGATCTGCCGATAGTCATCTTGGGACGTTTACTCCACCTGGTGGCAGTTTGGTGAGCAGACCTTCGCAAGAGAGGTACATAAGAGAGTTTGAAAGGCTGTCGTTTTTACTAGTGTTGTTTCGAAACTGCATTTATTTACTATCGCGTCTCTGTATAGCTGCCTTTGCTGATCTGTCGCAGTTCCGCACCAATAAATATTTTAGAACTCGGGGTTCGGCGTCATAAAAAATGAGGAAGCACTAAAAAGAAACTCGATTTTGTAAATCCTGTTAGAAGTAATGACCAGTTGAGTATATTGGTCGTTGGCTGAAGTTTGTGGTGTCAAAACAAGACGTTCGGGGACCAACTGTGGCCGATGGTGGCGCTTTTTGACGTCAGAGTGCCAATTTTGGATTTAACGCGTGGATAAAGTGATAACAATAGTGAATCGATATAATATATCGATACTTCGTCAGAGTGTTTGAAGAACATGGTAAGCCATCGCTCCATCAGTGGCTGAAATAGTGAAAGATCAAGAACTTTAATAACTGACTATGAAATCCTATATTATAAAACAGATTTCGGTTTTCATGTCCGGAGACTCACTCACGAACGGCTCAATGAAATTGCATAAAAATTAACATAAAGTTAGTAAACCATCATAATTCGATAGCGACGGAATATCAGATCTCGATTTTCAATATTTAATATTAAAATAACCCTTACCAAATTCTGAATAATCTCCCTTTCGCTTCAATGGCGTCTCTACATCAAATGCATGACGTCGTCGATTTCACGAGACAACCAAATAAACCAGATAACAGTTCCAACCAAGCACACCAGATAACAGTTCCAACCAAGCACACCAGATAGCAGTTCCAACCAAGCAAAACAAGTCAACCAACGTTTGCGATTATCGTGTGTTATCATGTAAACGTAAAATAGCCGGTAAATTTAAACAATTAATTTTATTAATTATAATTAAGTTAAGTTGCGTAAGACTCTTGAAGAGGTTAAGTCTGAATAATTGTACACTCCTATTTCAATTGTAATAAAAATGATGAAAATTCTTTCCATGTTGTCGAGGAGGAACTCTTGATTGATGAAAACATCTTAAAATTGTGATAACCGGTTTTAGAGACGCGAGGAGAAATGACGCGCTCCCTAAAGAACACATAGGATAGGCTCGGGAGGTAAATAGCCTAATTCTTCCTTGTTTTTCAAACGAGTTGGGGATCAACAAGGTTGTTTGACATTTTATTTGAAATGACGTTGTCGCCGGAATAGAAATATACAAAAACAGATTTGTAGAAAAGCGGAAAGTCTGGAGCATCTTGGTGCGTCATATTATTACGTTGCGTAAGACTCTAGCGATGGGGATCAGATATTGGCGGCAGTAAAAAAAAAGACGAACGCGCCAACGAAATGACGTCAAACGAAATGGCATCAACAAAGTGCCCCGAATCCGCTCGTCATGTCTGGATTGGGAATCGAGGATAACAATTGTCAGCGCCGTCTATCGACAATTTAGAGACGCCGTTCTTTTAATGCTCTGTAAAAATAAAACTTTTTGCATTCAAGGAGATTATATTTTGGTAAAATTAGTCGGATTTATTCCATTTCTTAAATGAAACGAATGACTCGAATTTTTTTAGATCTGGGCAAAAATGCAATCTTGGCATGTAAAACTATCGAAAGAAAATGTGACGTAAGTCGAAGCTTTTCTATAGCGTCGACAGAGGGTATCACAAGTTGGATTCACCGCTTCAAATACTGATTTTATTTTAGATGCAAAAGTTTGGCATCATTGGGACGACATTAACCGAAAATCACACCATTTTTTTATTTCGAATTCCAATGGGAAATTTTCTATTATCTGCTACTGCTCACGTATCCTTGTCGAAAAATGAGCACGTCCCCGCCATAAAGGGGATTCCTCCATCTTACAATTTCTCAGGGCAACCATTTAAAGTGAATATAATATTTGAACGAATTTATACTGTACTCTGTTTCGAAGATACTCCTGAGGACCCAACTGTCTTAAACTTGAAACAAATTAGAAAAGACAAAAAAAGATCTCCAATTTGAGATTATATTTTTGCAGTGTACAGAATAAGGCGAATGTAAAGTGCTGCCCAAAACTAATCTAGCGGATCTCACAGATGCCCTATTAATCTTTTTCGTAGGGATTCGAATCCAACCAATCTCACGGACAAAAGTGACCCCGAGACTAGCCGAAGTTCGAGCAACAGCCGCCAGGATCGCCACATTCGGCGCAGGTGTTCATTGGATTCTGGTGTTTAGCAACCAAAGAACTGACATCGACTCAACGGTGTTGAAAATAGAAAATGGGAAGAGTAAAAAAATTCTCACTTGTTGTCCGTGGGGACAAATATCGGGGACAGGCTTTTCGGTTTAATGTCGTGTTTTGCTTTCAAGTTCGGTTTATGAAATGTCGTTTTTTTATTTCCCTTTCTTTTCAGTTCCCCTTTTTTATCCTGTTGGGCATTGGGACCAGTAAATGTGTCTAAACCAATAAAAATGCAACAAAACGTAAGGAAACACGGTTTAGTGTGTGGGTGTGTGGTTTTATTTTTATAGCTGCTTGAGGATTCAGAGGTGAATTTGAATATCGTCATGCAGGTAGGATCCAAACCACGCAGGAAATCGTCTTGGATATTCTTGAATGTCTTGGATTTCAGAAATCAATTCAGTTGTAGTGGCGAGATCCGATCTGCTCATCTCGCCACTACAACAAGTTTATCTGAAACAATTTCTTTCATGAACATCTAAACAAAGAATCACTAAAACCATCAACAACAACGATTTCATTGTTTATCAAATTGTGATGTCTTGCTGATGGGAAATGAGGAACTGTGTCCACAGTACGTCGAAGAAAATTAATCATGTACTTAACATGTACTTAATTTCATTTCTCTGATTCTGCTGGTTTGAAATCTGACAAATGTAGCAGTCTATAGTGGTCATCCATATGCACCAGAAGCATCTTCTCCAGTGGACACCTTTTGCCTAGAGCGTCCAGTGAAAGAAAGAGGACGATGTGTGTGTGTGGTGGGCAGCAAAAGAAAGGGCAGTTTTGGCAACAAAATAAATGACGTAGTTGCACCCCCGGGTCCCGTCCTCGTAACGCCGCTTGAAGCGTGGATCGTTCCCATCGTCCTTTCGCATTTTCGCATCAAGACAACCGGAACCGGATATGTGCGTCGCCAACATGTTAGCTCTCTCTCTCTCTCTCTTGTCTGGTTTTGTAGTTGGCCAACGATCAGAAAGACATAGAAACAGATACCTACTTATTGTATAATTGAATAGAAAATGCACTTTGAAATTCTGCTTCTGACCACGATGAGCCCTGAGGTGACCACCGAAAACAGCAGTTTATCACATTGGCCGCTAGATGCGCCACCAGTCGATCGCAACGCACCTATCGAGAAACTGAAGTTACTCGCTTTGTCTCTCCCCCTTACTCGGGGTAACCTGAACTCCAGACACTATTCGAGCGTCACTAACAGAATCGAAAATAGCCCGCGCCCAAATTCGAACCAGCGACGACAACAACAAGTTTGTCTCTCGACCAACTTAGCAGCAACTGGTCGTACTGTTAACCGGAATAGGACCTCCTCCTAATCTCTTTGTTGTTGACTTGTTGCGTGAACGACCGGTCATTTTTCCAAAACGCGCCAATCCGGTCCGTAATGACGGCGCCTTGAAGCAATTTGAGGAACGGGGGGAACGTGGAGAGGAGGGGTTAAAGGGAGAAGTTATGGGGGGTAGGAGAGGGGGGGGGTGGATGGCGTTCTCTGAAGAGACGACGGGTGCGTCGGCGTGCAACGGAATTGCAAATTGTTGCATGCAAATTTATGGGCGACGACCAAGAAGTTGTTGACGGAATAGCGATAGTGGTTGTGGGTGGTCTTCGAGGGATGGGCGAGGTGGTGGTGTTGTGGGAGGGGGAGGGGGGGAGGAGGAGAGAAGCGTGGCTAGAGTGCTGTCTCTGTGGAGGCCACGGATGGGAAGAAAAAAATACGAATTGGGGTGGCGGTGGGATGGAGGTCGAAAACGAATCGTAATGAAACAAGACGCGGCGACGGCGGGAGTGGGGGGATAAAAAAAAGAGGGTGGGTGGAAGAAGACATGCTCAAAAGTGGGCGATTGGACGAAGACGCCAGCAATGGTGGAGGAGGAAGGGTGGGGTGGGGGGTTGGTGCAACTGTGGGTGAACCGTTTGGGCCGGGGGCCACATGGACTACTCCTGTGTTCTGCGATATCCGGCTAAGTGTGGAAATCGTCTCGTGGGACAAAGTGGGCTCATCATATTTCTGTGTGGATCTGAACGACCTTCCATGAGGTAAATGGGAGATGTTTACGAATATATTTAATTTATTTAATAAGGTCTGTCCAGCAGAGGCATGTTGTGGTTTAGTCATTCGCGACTTGAGCACCTTCATTAATAGTTTCTGCACCCCAGTTTCGGTCTTTTTTCAATTGAAATCTAACCAGAGATTTTAAACGACATTCAACAAGTGTGTTTCGAACCTGTAATGCCCGGAATTGGTCGAGTTTACATATGGACTGCAAATCAAGGGGACCTAATTTACTAATGAAATTAGTTTCTGGCGCTTGATCAATTTTCAGATGTCCGGTAAACATGTCGGCAACATACCGGGAGCATAACTTTTAATATATTTTTCGGGCATGGGTCCGACGATCGTATCGAGGGTTGACCCGACCATTCGTAATGGGATACCCTCAGTATAGCTTGTTGCTGTTTTTCGTGTCCATTTTTGGTTGGGTCGTGAACAGACGCGCCGTTTGACAAAAATGGAAGCGAACATCCCACAGAAAAACGAAAGGCGCCCAACTGCAATTCGAAGAAAAAAAATAAAGAAAATAGAATTTTGCCCAAGACGCTTTTCTTTACCCGACCCACACTCCAGCGATCTCTGATTCTTCCTTATACATTCCGGATCGCACCATTTTTCCCCATCTTCGGTCGCGTCCCGAAACGAAACCTGGATGCACCACGTATCGTTAGCAACCCAAAAGCAATAACCACTTCTCAAGTGTTCTAATTTCTAGGTGGTCTAATGATAAAAGAGAAAATGAAGACTGACAAAATGAATTAGGATACCTGTAACTTTAGTTAATATCCGTATATGATACCGTCGAATCAGTTTGACTCTCCGGACACGACCAACCCACGAAGTCATTTCTGATTCATGAATGCGACTTTGCGGTTGCTCAGACGTATCTTCCAAAATGTTCCACTTTTCTCGAGCGATCGTTTTAATGGAAATTAAGAAGGTGACGTCTTCCGATATCCGGTTCGTGTTCTATTCTGAAATATCGATTCAAGCCGTGTCTGGTGGCGAGTCCTACAGTAGTAACTCAATGAGATATATCCATAGATTCCAGCAGCCGTCCACTATTTATTTTTATATTGAAAAATATTATTCCGGTAATAGAATGTGGTATGGTGTGCTTGGTTGGAACTGTTATCTGGTTTGCTTGGTTGTCTCGTGACGATTTCAATCAGATTAGTCGAATAATTCGAATTTCTTGTCATACAAATATTGTCTTTCCTGTCTCTGTGAGTCTCTCCTGTAGTGCAACGACTACAGTGATTGGAAATAAAAAATAATAATAATCTTTAAGGGGAAATGATTATTAGCATTGATACAAATATGATTTTCAAAAAATCAATTGTATACAGAAAACGAAGCACGGGTAGGCCTATTTTCAAATTTCGTAAATATTTTTCTCTATTGTCTGTTTCTATTGTCTATTTATTGTCTGTCTCTATTGTCAATATATTTTACTGGATACAAAATGCTCTTGCTTGTGTGATCTTTTGTGTTGTGATAAAGCAACAAACATGAGAAACAATTCTAAATTAACATATTTTGTTGATTTCTTTCACGTTGCTGGTTGCCCTTAAAAAAATTGCAAATGACTGGTTATATATAATGCAGTATTTTGATTAACGGATTGTAAATAATATAAATATTTTCAGGTTCACCCTGTAAATAAAAAATATGTTATTCACAAAACAAAGCCACGCCACATCTACCTAATGCTTGTCCTCGAGTCGGGCTTTGATTGCTTGTTTTATATATTTGATATTACTACTACCATCGGCTTCTACTCTACTATTTTGGATTTCAAAATGCTACCTTACAGCGGAATTTAGATTATCAAGAAACGACATCGTTTGTCAACTATGTCAATTATTTCCTTTCTCGGATAGTGGTAAATCTAAAGTATTTTGAATGTTGGCCTCTAATAAATCAGTCAGTAATGTCAAATCAAATCAGTCGTCCATCTTGAACTTCTTGTCAATAAAATTGCAGATAACTGAGTCAATAGGTGTTATAAATACTATTGCTACAATATAGAGAACCAGTTTCTATTACTTAACGAAATGATCGAACATTGCTGGCCACCAGACACCAGACGGCGCTGCCAGTCAACGCTTACGTAATATCAAGTCGGAATGCCAGAAGACATGAGCTCGAGGGAAATAGGAAATATGTTGGCGGAAAAAGGGATTATATCCAATTCTTATCGGGAAAGCGAGAGAGAGAACGTCACTTGTCAACATCGGATTGTCGGTTCGTTTGTTGTTATTGGTTGACAGGTCGGCTTCTACATACGCCTGAGACCACATGAACACCGTTCTCACCCGCCACCTGAGGGCAGCACCTGCCAGATACCAGCAACGTCAATTCGACATCACTTTTCCTCCCTCGTCTTAGCTGTGACGTCAGCACCTCATACTCTAAATACTCGCATTTCCAAAGTAGAAGACGCGTGAAGGCGCCCGAAAAATGTTGGTGGTCTCGACTGGGAATTGAACTCGCGTTCATCCAGGCGGTTGGTAACTTAATGCATAAACCATGGCCGGTCCCAGGAGGATTTAGGGCCTAAATACCACCACCACCACCACGGTCGTAGCTTAGAAATGGCGAGACGGTTACTAGTTTCTTTGATTAACAGTTGTTGATCTTCGGATATAGAGATTAATGGGCACGCGGGATTCCTGGCTGGGGGATCTTGGCCCCGGGGTTGCTCTGCAAGTGCGACTTAACCCCAACATGACGTCACTTTAACCAAAAACCCCATTGTCTGCAATCGTCGATATCGACTGATTGGGATATTTTGTTTAGCGATTATTTCGAAAAGCTAAATCGTCTGGCAATAATTTAAATCCCGTGAGAGTTTAACCGAATGCAATAAAAATCTACGGCCCGGTGAATTGGAAGCTTCGAATAATGCGAACAAAGGCTTTTAAAACCAAATTGGATCATGTGATTAAGTGCCTTCATATATGGGGAAATAATTAATGGTTAAGTAGTTAATGGCTTTGGACTCCTGAGACTGCGAAAACAAACGGACTAACTCTGTACAATTTTTTTACAAGAGTTTTGCGGAACAATTATCGGAAACGGGTTAGCTTAACCGAACTGAAAGAATCCAAAAATTAATTGCGTTTGAATAGAGGGATATTTCCTTTCCTGTTGCTCCAGTGGATGGTGGGTGTGTTGACGGAGGAAAGGATTGTGGGTTCAAATCCGAATTGGTTCTCTATATTGAAAAATTAAAAAACGTTCACGCGGGTAAAAGTGCTTCGATTTTCAGATCCTAATGTGCGCTTCAGGTTACAAAAGAAACTGAATTTCCATCATTAATAGTTTCCGTCAATGTCAACAGAGGTCATTATTCAACTTGTGCTACCCTCTGTCGGCTCGCAACAAAACCAAATGCTTTCGTCACATTTTCAAACGACAGTTTTTCACATGCCAAAATTGCATTTTTACCCGCAACTCAAAAAATTCAAAAACTACACCACTCGGGCTCGACCCCACTACCTTTCCTTTGATGGTTAGACCAACTAACCACTTGATAACAACACTCGTTCATTTGTTCACAGTTTATTCAGCAAAAAAGGGGTTAACCGACGTTCTTATTTGAGTTGAACATGTGGATTGAGCGTTTGCTACCTAACTCAATCCGTCCATTGGCTAAACCACAGTTTTGGCCCCTTTCCTCCCCATATTATATTTATTGATTGACACTCAGCGCCACCTTATCGACAGCGGCGTCTACCGGCGTTGATGGGATCAGGCTGCCAATGAGATTTAATTACGATTGGGTTTTTGGGGGCGAGCGTTGAATCGCGCCACACAATAAAGTACACGCGCGCAGCTGTGGTTTTAGGAGGAGGAGGAGGACTAGGGGGACTAGGGGGGAAGGGAAAATGGCGGCTGAAAAATAAGAGAACCAGTTGCAGGGTGTTTCGAAAAGTATGTAACGAAACCCACGCTCAACAACCCGTTATCAACAACCAGGTCGAAAGTCAGGCAGTTTTAGTCAGGCAAAAAGTCTGATCCAAATAACTACAGGCCAATTTCTCTTACTTCGGTTGTTTTCAAATTATTAGAACATATATTTTCCAATGTTATGAAGCACCTTGTTAGACACAATGTTCTTAATGATGCGCAACATGGGTTTATGAAGGGACG
>JAQGBY010008351.1:0-10745 GCA_034698785.1 Mycogona germanica
ACAATGCAGCTCCCAAATCCGAATTCGCGGATAGAAGCGCCAAATGACAACCCAAAAATGAGCTAAAAATATAATTGTCTTAAAACGAACATTAGTCCTATGAATGGGGACCAACACCCTGAACTACAATTAAACTAAACCTTAATCTTCGGAACGCCACCAGAGGGCACAAGACACTGCTTTGCGACAAGCTCATACATATATTGTAAATACAAAGAAGAGTATGTCCGCTGTCCTGGACCCGGCAACGTTTCCGGGTCGCCCGATGAGACAATATAATCAGATCAAAATTAGATTTTTCAACTCTAGTTTCAAGCGCGGCCTCCGTTGCTTTGATGCGCAACCGTTGCCAGTTTGTACGGGCGTGTATAGAGAGGCGGTTGATGAGAAAGCAAGCGTTCGTGGACGAAACAAAACAATCTCGTATCTATCGTCAACAGTTTTTTCTCCGCCGTTCATCGCGCTGAATCAACAGTCAACTTGCGCAAAGTCAACAACAACGTTCTTCGAGAGACTGCTACTAACACTGCCGTTACAGTTGCCGCCGACAACCTCTTTTTTTAACATTCTAGAGCCGAGAACGAAAAAATTGATTTCGCGTTTTCATCTCACCAAAATTTTCTGATCCTCCTCCCACCGCCTCACAAAATTTTTAAATATCTATCTCATTACCTTAATTACTGCAAAGGTCTGCCTGAAAAGCCAAAAATATTCGATGGAACAATAATTGACTTGAGGCATGTTCAAATTTTTGATTCCCTCGTATTACAAGAGAGAAAAGTTTCTGTATTTATAGACTACTCTGTATTTTGTTCCAAAAAAGATCTACAACCTCGGTAAGAAGCTAACTCAGGACTAAAAGCGAGAGTTCAGGACAAAACCTGTAGCAACTAAGAGAAGCAGTACTTTGATCAAAACATTGGAGCTTTTTTCTACAGGGTCACCAGAGGTCGGAAGCAACTTGACAGTACAGTACACAACACACAGAAAGCTAATTCTTAGTACAGTACAGTTGATGAAAATAATTTATTTGCGTAAGGCTTGTAGAAAAAAAAGTAGCTACTTATAAGAGATGATATCGAATTTATTCAGCACGTTTTCGACACAAATTGCCTCGCACAAATTCGAGAGAGACCCAAATTGCAAAAATGATGTCTATCCAACATCGTTGGTCCCCCCCTATAGAGCGAACCAAGCAGCCAACCGTGCGGTGTTGCCACATTTAATTGCGAGACGTCTGGCGTCGCGAGCCAAATTTCTTTTCGATGGAATATTAAACGATTCATTCCTCCGCCGAGAGGACGAATGAATATTTGGTCCAACAATAACAGCGGAGCATCGCCGCCGCCCCATCACAGTCATTAACATCTGCGTGTTCCTCTCCCTCCTGAGACTTGCACCGACCAGATAAACGCACAAATACATCCCCTCCTAACAACATTTCAATTGATTTTTCTTTCAATGCTAACACACAAAAATTCAAAAAATAATTAGGCAGGAATTGTATAAATTTTATCACAAATTTCACTATTATAAACCTCGGGTGATCAACATTTGCAAAAGAGACTGAAGAGTGGGAAGAATTTATACCCGGGACCTCAGGAAAATATACCATGACGCGCTAGACAATACGGCAATTTCGAATTCACCAACAGATCCGATTTCAACACACCCGACCTGCAAATAAATACCAGGTAATTCGATTCGGTTGGTACGACTGGTTGTCTCGAGTAATCTTCTGCGGTACAGGACTCTGGTCTGAGGACGAATTTTAAGCTAGTGAGAGAGCATCCATCCGAGCAACGCATTTTTAGTGCACAGTGCGAGTTATGTCTCCTCCAGCATGCGAGCACTCAGTCGCAGAGACGTCATACTGCGTCTTTCGATTAGCCTGTAGAGATTACAAAGATGCTCGTGAGATGGCGCTTAAAAATATCGGGGAGAAGCTAATCGGCATGATTCATGTATGGGGTTCGTACTAATTGAATAATTTAGCCATCCTTCGAGTCGTCATTCCCGGTTGGTCAATGGTTAGCTCATCCGAATTCGATCCCGGAAGTTTCAAGACACCTGACGTGCAAACAAATTACCAGACCATTCGACAAAATACATGACTGGTATAAATTCGAGAGTACATATTCATGAGATATTCATGTGATAATTAGAGATGGTGAATTCGGGACAGCACTAGAGCACTGGACCGGCAATCCAGAGATCCGTGGTTCGAGTCCCGATCTCTTCGAAACTGTATTTTTCGCAATTACCAGTTCAAATTAAAATATTATAAAAACGCGAGTGCGCCACTCGTGTTCGTCTTATTTATTCGGTGCTGTCCCGAATCCACCATCTCTGATTAGTACATACATATTCATTTTGAATTCAGATATGATCGAAACGACACAAAACTGTGACCGGGGTCGGGGGCAGGGATTCGTGTCGGATACGCTGGAAAGCCACCCAGCCAAAATACATATTAAAAATAACTAAATAGCTTCAATAATAGATAGAAAGAGAACTCTATGTTTCGTGGAGAGAAATCGCGTTCAACGGGTTCGGAAACCACAACTCATAAGATTGGCCGCCCCACGGCTCAGCGTCCCAAAACAAAATAAAAAAACCTCCGCGTTTTCTCGTCGGATTTTGTCGGGCAGACGATTCGCCGGTCGTCCGCCCGTCTCTGCCCCGCTCCGCTCCGCTCGTCCCCAATATATATATTCTATCGCAAACATTTTTGGTCGTTGTTGCGCGCGCGCGTGGGAATTCGTGTGTCATCCACTTGAAAATTCCGCGCGTCGTCGTCCCCCGCCGCCCGCCGCCGACGCCACGAGAGCGGAGGCGGCCGGCGACGACGGCGGCGGCGGTGGCGGACGCGCGTGCGCTCGATGCCGTCGTCGTCCGCTCGATTCGCCGCGCGACCCCAGCCGCGTTCGCTCGTGCATTCACCGAACCCGAACCCTACTGGCATTTCGCGGAACGCTCGCCCATCAAACGCGGCGGCGATGTCGGTCGCGGTCAAGCAACGGCCGCCACGACGTCCACCACCACACCATAGCAACGCATTGCACTGGATAATGTCCCCTCCCCTCCACCAACTAGTGAATGTGACTAATCCTGAGCTTTTATGAATACGACGGGAGCTAATCTATGACACAGGTTTCCATCTACGTCTACAAAACTGAAATTTCAAAAAAAATATTTTTCGGTGTGATGGTCACAATTTAAATTCTAACATTTTAAATTCTTCCCAATTTTTGAACTCCAAAATAAGTTCTTGATTGATAATATTACACGAAATACGATTGTTGTGTGATTTTTGAATTTGTACGATTTGTAGTACTGACAAAACATAACTTTTAAAGAATATCTGCTCCTTTTAGGCAGCAATCACTCTATACAGATGAAATGCGGGAAAGCTATGTTACGTACTTATTTACTAAGTTACTACTAACTAAGTTACGTATTTATTTTTCGAATTACCTTTCCTATTATACAAGTTGGGCGGTGGTGTCCGTAATTATAAATCAAAGATAAGGTTGTGGATAGCCCCCTTATAGGCAGGCAATCACACAAGACAGTTGTACTGCACTATCATGTCACAACGAGAAATCACTAAAACTGATCTCTGAGCGACTGTGAGACAGATAAAAGAAGCTTTCAGTGATTGCCAGCAGTTGTTTAATCCAGGGGCCGCAACACCCACGTTCGACAGTGCAAAATCGGCCAAACAATGTCGAACAAAATTTGATGATGGCGCCGCCCCAACAAGCCAGGAACGGAACGGCAGACGCACTGCTTCCCGACCGCGAACGACCGCTCCGCTGCCGCCGCCGTGCGCAGGCGCGCGCCGTAGCTTTTCCTCCTCTCCTCCAGCTAATTATTGATCCAGCACCGGCGTCGCCATGGCAACCAACGACAAAATCACCAGCGCCTTAAATACATAGCCGCGACCAAACTTCATTTAGCCCCGCGTTTCCACGACGTGCGCGCCGCCATCCCCGGGCGAGTGGGGACTACAATACGTGGAGCGCAATTCCCCCTCCCCCCGTCGTCATCCTCCGCGCCTCACCATCATCCTCTCCACCCACACAGTACGCGTTGGATGGCTGGAACGCGCGCCTTTCCCGCCAACTTGCCAATTCCCAAATTTTTTTCTTCTCCCTCTCTCTTTTCGTCATCGTTTTTCTTTCGCTCGTGTTCGTAATTTCGGATAAGCTCGTGTGTGTTTTTTTTTAATATATATTTTTTTAATGTGCGCGCGTTCGCCTATCGAGAGCAGGGTGCCTCTGTAGAACAGTAACAGTCGAAAATAAATGCAACAAATGCTATACGCGTACAACGAAACCGTACACCTTTTCATATACATGTAGAATGAGCAGACCTACCTAACAATTTATGTTCCTCGAAAAAAGATAGCTAAAAATTGATTGAAATCAATTGGATTTGTTTGTGAAATTCGAAATTATTGGCCGTTTCCAAGCTTTAAAGGCGAGCTAAAGTGAAACACCTGGCAAAGTGTGAACTTAAATTTATATTTTGATTATTTTTTCTCGCTCAGAAAAACATTCACGCATGCAAATTAATACTACATATACATGGTATTACTGCTTAGAATCAGATATTAAAATTGAACACTTCTTATTCAAAGCCAGCAAACCCAAATTCCGTTTCATTTTAATTGAAATACTCCTTTGTATTGCCTCGTTCGTCTTATTTTTTGTAGTCAATTACAATTTCTTTCAGGGCCACAGAAAAATAACCTGGAATCGTGTAAAAGGCCAATGTTCATCGCCGACCTTTTGGACACCTGGCATGGCGGCTAGCCAGGTCAAAATAATAATTAATTTCTCTTTATAAAAATAATATCTCTAAGTTAATGTTTTGGACGCTGAAATAATTGAACATTTCTTTAACCGATGCAGCAAGAACAATTAATTGTAATTCACAGTCCAAAATTAAAATAAGGAAATAACCGCCTTTTTTATTTCAAATCATTTTAGTATGGGGTGTGGCCTAAAATATTCATGCTTTCAGTTATAATTGCAAAATGCAATTTCGAATTGAAACCAACGTTAAATTGTCATTCTAAATTCAACCCGTGTCACTCGCACTCACCAACACAATTTTAAATCCCCCAATTAAGTCGCGCGGTTTAATTAAAATGGGAAGAGCATTTTCCAGGTAAAAAAAGTAAATCAAGCTCGCACAAATCAGCTGCAACGAAAACACAACAACAAACTTTCCCGGCCTTCTAATATCAGCAGGTGGTGGTGACTAGGCTTCGTAGATCTGTAGGTTTTTACACAGGCCCGACCGACCTAAGTGAAAGGTCTTTTTCACGTTTGAACGCCATGAAAATGGCATGCTGTTTTAAACTTTGGGTCGCACATCAGTTTAAATCGCAAACGAATTGATTTCAGAATCTTACATCGCATATGAGTGGTCTTAAGCCACGAAAGCATGATAGTTCCATATACCAAATAAGAAATGAGTGTAATGAACTCACACATGAGGAGATAACTTATAGGGAATAAATAAATACAGCCGCTGCCAGACCATCCCAGAGCCACCTCACCAAAAATAGCGCCACCTGCCGGACACCGTAGTCGTCTACACATTAACGTGGCTTACGGATCAGCCGCAGTTGTTCGGGCCACTGCGAAAACAGACATTCACCGACAGAACTCAAACACACACACACCAGCGAATAAAAAAAATGCCAGTGGGTCCGGGTGGATTGGGCGGGTTCAGTTTAGCTGGAGTCACGGCGTCGCAAAACGCCGAAACATAAATGCATAGTCATGTTCGGTACATTACGGCGGCGGAGACGGCGGCTCGTTAGCCGTTAGTGTGCCTAAAAACGATTCCTCCCCCCCCCCGTCCCCCCTTCCCCACGCAACCCCAAGCCCTCCCCCCATACATTCTCATCCAATCTCGCTCGTTTGTTAGGCAAAAACTGCAAAACTGTGGCTAGACGCCTAACGACTAGGTTCCCTCAGCGTCGCACTTCGCCGCTTCCGCGAGCACAACAGAATATCTTTAATTATGCATAGATCTTAATGGGTGCAGTTTGTTCGAAATGTGTGCAGCGGAATAGCGATATAAATAGACAAATTGAGGCGCCGTGTGGCGAGTAGTTGGTGCGACGGACTCGTGATTGCCGGTTCAATCCCCGATAGATCCATGTCGGGTGAGAGAACTGCATTTGAAATGGAAATAAAATCTTTGAACCCGGTTCAGGTCCCACGTTGATTAGTTAAAAACATCAATATCTGGTTATCAAGCCAGACAGAACAGACAGTTGCAAGCTACACAGCAAAAAGTCCAATCTTATAATTAAGATATCAGTGTTTCTTAAATCTCAAAAATTATCTTTTGAGAAAAGTTTTTATCATGTCAAGACAATTTTCTTCTAATTTTATGAGAAAACGTTGGCTCACTTTTATCATGTATGCTTCTCAAATTGAAAATGAGACAACTGCAAAAGATGATATTGTCTTAAAAGATCGAAAATGGTGTTATGCATTTGGAAAGTGAAAGCGTTTGGTGAATTTAAGACATTTTGTCTCAAATACCAATACGTGGAACTCAGTTTCTGTTGTGTATGGCTACCCTGCCCAACCAGGGACAGTGGGAAGATGTGGAATCATTTTCATTTCACAAACTGTACAGTGTATTTAGAATGTCGTCGAAAGTGATTCTTTGACGGCACATGGATATTTCGACGTCTGTGTGCTCACATAAAAACTGCGACAAAACTCGGATGGGACGAGGTGAAGGACATGCCACGCCACCGATGAATCGAAGATAACAACGCCACCTAGTAGCAATGCGAAACCGAAATGCGACTAAGAGTTTGACGTCGAGATATGCAAAGCCCTGTCTGGAATGTTATGGTGCTTGCCCCAGTATATCAACAGAACGGGGTGACAGTAGCCTCATTAGTCCCAACCTAATAAGCAAAAATCGTCTATCGTTCCACCCTCTTAAGTGCCACCTATAAACGTATATTGTTATTTTCTATTGCTCCCCTGTAGCGAAACTGTTGCTCTGCATAATGCAACAACAATAAAACATGTTTTCTGCCTCCAGCATGTATCAGCCATGACTTGGACCAACGCGGTCGTGCCACAGACACTCCTATTTATATATCCTTCGGAGACCCACGCCTAAATTCATTCATCTTTCATAGGTCTAATGGAGACGGTACACAAGCTAACTATTCACACGTGGTTGAGATATTACTATTCGGGATCGCAGCTGATTTATTGAAATACAGAATCAATTATCGAATGATGTATGTATATTACCGTCCCTTTTTGGTCCATCAGCCCGTAGGCTGACACTATTATATATTTATTTTCAATTAAATCGGAAAGTAAAATAAAACGCATTCCCTACTATACCTTCGAATTCGAGGAAGCTGTTTACGTAGAACAAATGATCGAGCAATATTGAAATTCAAACGCAATCCTATTCAACCACTCTGAAATCAAGCGCGCCAGCAAATCTGATTAGGTTAGTTAGTGCACTAAAAATGATAGAACAAAAAATTAATGTCTCAAATTGTCTCACAAAATAATTCAGCTCATAGTTGGGGATTCTTTAAAGTCCGACGACGCTCAGGCCGCCTGAGCTGCAGGGAACACCCCCAGCAACGTATTTCAGGTGACAAAAGAGAGCCAAATGTCATTTATCTTCCTCCGAAAACGAATGCGGAGAGTTGAGTTCGCTTTCGAGATGTGCAAATAGACGAAACGCAGGGTCTGCGGAGGATATTCGAATGAAGAGCACGCCATCAATATAAAATGCAGACGTCCACATACACATGTAATTACATGGCTCAACTTATGCAATCCACACGGCTAATACACATGCGGTTAACCGCGCAGTAATTTATTCAATCGACAAGTTCTCACGATACAAAACGCCAACTAATTGAATCAGCCTCAGTCGCGAAAAGGCACACACACGATAGATACAAAACAGGGAACAAGTTCGATCGTCCCCTTCTGTCGCCATCCGTAGAGCAGCGCACATTATTGGCAATATGCACGCAACCCAATATATACTGTAAATCAGTAGATAAAGTCCTCATCAGATCCCTTATACAAATATGTGAACTCGGAATGCGAGCGCGGAGAATCGTTTTGGACTTGTACGTGTACGTCAATGTGAAAAACTCCTGTAAAAGTACTACGTTTTAGGTGAACCGGATACGGGATTCGAACAAAGACTTGTTGACGAGTTTGACGGCTTGTTAATTAAGAAGATCCAAAACGGCATTTTCGACGCCCGCCTCCAGAGGGCGACAAGCTCGTGTCCGAAAAAATTCAGAGGTCACGATGGTGGGAATTGAACTCGCGTGGTAGTATTTCGTCGCAATAGGGGTGCCGTGCGATGTATTGGTAAGATCCCTAAAGACACGACATGAAGCCAACACAAGTAAACAAATTACTAGGAGGTACATTTCGTCTTTGAAATCTGATTCTCATCCTCAGCATCAGATTACGTCATCTGCGCATGTACACAATCCCCAATCCCACTCATTCTATTTTGTGCGCATGCGCAGATGACGTAATCTGGGAGATGAGAATCAGATTTGAAAGACGAAAATATGGCCCCAGATCGTCCTTCACAAATAGTAAAATAATGTTCGTCGCGCCAACCACAACAACAGACTGCACTTCTAAAGCATCATTTACACTCGGGAACATATTTCGCTTTGCTGCATCGAAATTTCATTTTGTAAACAATAGTGGGGGAATAATTCCACTCATTTCCAATTATTATTCCGAATTAATTCCAATTTAACTTAATAAATGCGTTTATGTTGTGTTTTTCGTGTTTATATTACTCTGCAAATTTCGAAAGATAAATATCGTCTCATCTTCATCTTTGTTGCCGAATCTGATTCGGCAACAAACGGGTGCATCCAGTGGAGGTTATCCAGCATTCCCCCACTATTGTTTGTAATTACTATAATCGGTTTCCAAACCCTATCTCATGTCATTTTGTGTTGGTTGAACATAATAAGCGTGGGATTAGCATCCCCAGCGTCATCCTTTAAAATCTTTCCTCGCATATATGCTCGTTAGGTCAAACCAAATTGACATTTCCATGGAGCAAAACCTGAAATGTTTCCAGTAAATGTGGCTTCGTGTGTGTCTTGATTTTGTGGGGGGCAGAGTTGTCACAATTTGCGCTACGATTACACAGTTAATACATAGAAGCGCGAGAGACCAGATGATTACATAATCGCCGACGCGTGCGATCAGGCTTCGGCTAAACTGCTAAACACACGTCACACACACACACATCCCGAGAAAGAGGTTTCGTGGGGTGTAGACCACGTGGAGTGGTGGATCTTCCCCCACCCGGTGGTGGGTGGGTGGAGGTCGGCCGCCGACTTGCCGTTGGTCGCAGAGCGGCGCGGATCCGGCCGACCAATTAGACGCGGGGGTGTGGTGGGGGATAATTGCGTCGACAAAGGGTGGGCACGGGGAAGGAAAGGAGATAGATGAGCGCGGGGGCAGTCAAAAGACGCGCAGTTCGAATAACCACCGCCAACACCAAAAACACAGACATAAACGCAGAACGGATATTTTACTCGTTTATAGGCTGTGGTGCCCGATCACCGACCGCATGCTATTTGATTTCAACAATGGAGTCTCAAGTAAGAAGTGTTACTTCCTAACTAATGTTGTTTTTCGTCAATTTGACATGAGAGGTGCCTGACATTGAGAGACGATGGCAACCGTACCTTTTGTAAAGATTAAACGTAGTGATATTATTTCGTAGTGCAACGCACTACAGCAAATTTTGGTCCTCACTTGAGGCTTTGACACTGTATGGGGCACATTCTTATCAGCACTATGGGCTCGAATTAACGAGAGCCCGCTCCAGGAATCGAACTAGGAACCGCCGAAACACCGTCGGTCGCTAAATCGAATGTGTAGATGAACGGGACAGACATACTAAAATGGTTGAGGAGCTACATTGTCGTTGTGACTCATACTTCAACTCATATTTCCCTAGAGTGTGTCGACAGTGGAATAGCCGTAATGAGTCAAGTCAAAAGCCTGTTAGGATAGGACTACCACACCTTTGCCCTTAACTGGTCGTTCGACCCCAGCAGGGGCTGCTTGTAGGCACTTATTTAATTGTCATCTTGTGTAGTCATGTGTAGTCATATAAGGTGAGATGCCGACAGATTTTTTGAAGTATCAAGTGTATTCGAATTCGTAATATTGTAAAGATAGATTTCGTTTAAACGGAAATTTTGCTCAACCATAAAAAAGGGCAGGCGGTCGTGGAACTTTTAATTTGTAACATTCAGGTGCGGCCCGTTCCAGATCGGACGTTGCACCGACCACCCCGTTCCCAGTACTATCGTTCGGGTTCGCGAGATCGGCGGCTGATTTACAGCCCGGCCCGCCCTCTGGTGGCCCGCGCATCGTCAGTCTCCGTCCACCCGATTTCTCAGAGATGGATGATGATCGCGTTTACATCGCACGATCCCAAAGAAAGCAATGACCCATAGAACGAGCATCGCAGTGCACCCAACATCGCCGACAAACATGGCCGAAACGTCGACCACCAAAACCACCACACTACGCGATCGAACTCTGAAATTGCAGTGGCAAGCGCACTCGGGTGACCGGCCATCTTCAGCGACAAACCGAACGAACAGGCTCGACTGCGCTCTAGAACGCAAGTGAACCTCGTTGGCAGATGGGCAATGCAGG
>JAQGBY010008352.1:0-10743 GCA_034698785.1 Mycogona germanica
AAACGTAAAATAGCCGGTAAATTTAAACAATTAATTTTTTATTTCATTGGTGGTTACTGGAAACCCAGGCAAAGCCGGGCAACATTCTTGTTTTTGTTTCGTTAACCAACATATTGTTGCCATGTGCAGCTTCAATAATTCTAGGATTGCATGAAATGAAAACCGATGCTGACCCAATAATAGACTAAGTCCCCGAGAGAAATTTTTCGGGGAGCGAAAAAAATTCGCAACGCAGCTTTAACTTCTCCAAAAATCGTCGGAACAAATTGACTGTGTATCAATTTACATTTTTTAAAAAATATCTCGGACGCCAAAAATAGATTCCAAAACGATTTATTTGTTAATGGTGCCGCGTTTCTTTTTTTCTCGCCAGATCTGGTGGCATTTTTCGAATTTCTAAGTATTTTTTATTTATAATATTTCAATAATTAAGAAGGCTCTCAACTAATTTGCGGTTTAAATTGTCAAAAGTTAGTTACACTTAATTGTTATCCTAATGGCATGGAAAATCTTTTTAGTATGCACCATTCGTGTGACGATTTCACACAAAATAGACACACTGCCCCATTCAAACGGTTTCGAATAACTCACCAATGAACGAGAAAAAAATATCCCCTTGTGTTAAAATTTCGGGGAATTCTTGAGTTCAAAAAAGAGGTGTCGAGTGGTAAAGAGGTAGCGCTTTCGCCTCTTAGCCCGTGATCGCGGTTTCGATTCTGGCAGACACCTTCGGAATTTTTCGGGCGAGAGAAATTCCTTAAGACGCCCTCTTTCGGAATAGAAGTAGAAGATACCACTTTCCTAGGACAGCCTAGGTTAGGCAAATATTTCCAGGTCGCATTCTGGGGGGGGGGGTTTGAAGAGTTAAATCACTGGTAAACCCCCTTAACAAATATTTTTTTATACCAAGACAAAAGGCTACGCCAAGTGTGCACTAGAAAATATTTTTGGTCCTGATCAGTTATTCTATTTTTTTTGTTGCCAGATGACGACACACATGCGGGCAAGTATTGTGATTTCCTTAGTGATATCCTCCAAAAAAAGAAATGGTTATAGTCGTGTTATCACACTACATTCCCCGGGTCTTAGGAGAGTTTCCAGGGGTACAGCTGCGTAGCCACCGCTGCCGAGCGCGTTAACTAATTTATGCAATTCACGGCGTTTTTCGGTAACGATTGTATCATTGTTCCATGGAGAGATGGATAAGGGAGCCAAGGCGGGGCCATTCTAAGGGGGAGGGGGAAGCGGAAACTCCGTTCTGGGTGGTGGGGAGCAAGTCTGCTAGTGCCGATGGGGAATTGAATGTATGGCTAAGAGGGAGGCATGTTGTGGGGGGCAATTTGATTAATGTCGGGGTTCCGTGAAACCGATTGCCTAACTAACTCCTGTTACTCTTCCTACTAACTTTTCCCTCCACAAGAGACTGAATCCTAGGAGTGCGGGATTTCATGAATATTTCAGCCGATGTTTTCGGGATTGGCGGGCAAACATTGTTGCGACCGTTTAAAAGTCTGGATTTTAGAATTTCCGGTCATCAAGTTTGAAGATATGAACATGTACATGTTGCAATATCTCTGTTACCGCACCTGCAACAAGTCCAAGTTCAACGCCACCAGAGAGCAGCACCTGTTAAATCTGATCCCTTTGCAATGTCGATTCGAGACCAAGTTTCCTCGACATGTGTATGACGTCAGTGACTCCCGCGCTAGTGACGTCAGCATCTGCTTTATATACTTAACAAGAAAGTGTTCTGCACTTAGCACATTCCCAAGAATTTCTTTCCCCCGAAAAATTCCAGAGGTCTCTTAGAGAGGTCGGGATGTGTGAACAAGTCCTGTCTTAGTTCCAAATACTTTTTTCCATTCTAGTCCAGATCCGCATTCCGAATTGCGGAATCTAAACATATTTTGGACTGTACGGATTTGTTAATCCTGATTCTATCAAAGTCGTACTGTATTTTTCTCTCTTGTGCAGCCCACGTTTAGTACCGAATAATGACTACACAATCCGTGATCAATTATTTTTTATTTGTCAGCAATTATCAAAAAAATATTGGCAAGAAAACCAAAGCCGAAAAGTGTGTGGAGATATCTGGGTTTTATTGATTCTTTAACATCATTTCGTAGAAGATTGTTTTCTTCTGTGACCTCTTGAGACCCTGTGTCCTCGTAGACTGTGAGATTACTCTCATCAGTCTCCAGTGACGCGAGACATTCGCAAATTGCCGGATTTTAAAAACCCAATCTCACACACCATTGAATTTTCACGATCTGTTTCACTTACTTGGTCGAATTCCAGACGAAACTCCTCATTTGTCCAATTAGACGAACATTTTTGCTGACACGATCGCCTAGACCTCTGAAAATGCAGCCCGGCTCGACTTTGGTCTCAGGTGGTTAACGTGGTTGCTTGCCCCCCCCGGCTTAAGCGCGCAGATGGCCTGACCTGATAGAATTTATGTGGTCATTCTGGAAAAAAGCTTAAGGGATGGGGGATTGGTGGCTCACGTCCGCTATTGTGTCTTCTGACATCTGAAAAACTGACCAATGTCCACGAGTAGCTGCTGCTATAGCAGACATTGGTCAGTCCGATGACTTCTAGCACTGCTGTAAAAAGGTGGGAGTGGTCGAGAGGGCCTCGTGGCCCGTGATCGTGGTTTCGATTCCGGCAAGACACCTTCGGAATTTTTCGAGCAAGCATGCATTCTTTCGGAATAGAAGTATAATCATGACCCGTACCTCGGGGACCTACGATATCTGGACGTTAAAGATTCCTTTCCTAGGCAGCCTAGGTTACGTAAAATGTCCAGGTCGCCTACCTGGGTGGAGGGTTAAGATGTTCAATCAACTGGGAAAACCTCCTTAACAATTTTTTTTACACCAACCGCGGGTAATGGACCTAATGGATAGATAAATGAGGAATGGTGTGACGGCGCCGAATTGAAGTCTGAATTTGGCACAAAGAGCAGGTTCTGGGTTCGAATCCCCGATTGCGTAGAATTAGAAAATTATTATCTATCCTGCTCAATGATGTCAGATTGTTACCAGATCACCCACCTGGGGTTTTTTTTAGAGCGGGAACACTGGTGGGGCATCCTTAATAAGTAGCTCCTGATATTTGCTTGTTACGATGTATTCGGTGCTTGAGCACTCACTGTTCGAGGGGAACATTTTCATCACTAACCTTGGATCGATTAAATTAATTTCCTTGTTCAGATGGAATAAATAAGATGTTGTGGACAAACTAGACTGAGTAGTGTTTCGGTATTTTTATGGAATTATACAAAATGCTCGGAAACCATGTTTTGCGGTGAAAATGGTAGGTCCATGTAAGCATATTCAAGTTAGGATAATGGAACCAAATGGAAAAAGCTGTGCAGTAATTAATGCAAAATTGTAAAAGTGCTGTCAGTAAATGGTCGAATATTGAACATTTGGTTTAAGTCTCTGGTGAAATCATCTAGCCCTACTAAATGGCAACTCGGCAATAGAAACTCAGGATGGTATTTGAATGGGGGGGTTGCTCTGCGTGACTAATGTCAAGGTTATCAGAAGTCTTGCGAACAGTTTTGGGCTAGGTAATTCGCCTGTTTCGAGGGTATAGGCAATTACCAGTTGCCTGGTAGCTAGCACTGGAGCTGCCAACCTCAGCCTCAGTGCTGCAGCGAGGTGCGCTCTGGTTCACCGATCCCGCAGAGGTAAAACATCGTTTTTTTGTAAATGGTGGTGGAAGCGACCAACGATGTTATATACCTGTATACAGTACATCTCCATGTATGTATATATATATATACATAATGCGTGTACAGGATGCTCGTAGCCGATTTTTGATCATGTGTTTTCCGGTCGCTCATCTCCTTGACACGGCTGAGCGGTTAAAAAGCATGCTCGCCGTCAATGCAATGATGTGGATGAACTGCTTGTGCCTGATTCGAGAAGCAGCAATGGAGATTTCTGGGCATGGCAATTCAATTCGGTTTTTGAAAGAGTTTCCAGATGAATTCTAGTCTCTGGGTCTGTCGAACGTCGTCGTGTTGGAATTAAAATTCACTAATTCCAAAGAAATGGATTAAAGTGTCTTACTATCAGACATTATTGTACTTGTTTCCATTTCTTTGGAATTAGTTGATGTATTTTCATTTAATCTACATCTGTCTCGGTGTGTTTCACGACACCTTCATTAGTCGTGTTGGAAGCGGCCGTCCAAGACAAGTAAGTCCAAAACATTGCTGGTGTCCAAGAGTTGATGTGCAGCCAAGAAAATAAACTTCAAACGTACCAAACCCAACGAGAAATCTTGATATCTCGAGAACTGATGTTCATGCTGATCAGCAAGAAGTATCTAAAACGATAATCCGTGATTTGAACGAGTTAAAACAAAGTGAACGAGTGAGTGCTTGGAATGAAGTCGAACAATCGGTTATTGATGCAACAATAAAGAAATGGCGCCGGCGTCTTCTCGCATGTATTTCTGCTAAAAGATAAAACATTGAGCACACTTTGAAATAGTTATTGTATTTGTAGGCGTCTAAACGACATGTATACCAAATTGTAATGGAATAAATGAAAGAGTTGCAGCCCGGTTGGTGAAAGGACTGGACTTCGCACGGGATATATAATAAACCGGATAGGCTAGGATAGTTCACCGACGAATCACTATGTGGATGTGTCATAATTACAATTACAATATGTACCCACAAGCAGCCCCGGATGGGGACTATGGCGTGGTCGAACGACCAGCTAAGGACAAATACTGTTATCGAAAGTTCAAACCATGTGCTTATGTGAAGTCATTAACCCAACTCCTTTTACATCTTCATTCACACCTTCCGCTCAGTTCCGAATGACAATGCTATCGACAGATAATCGAACTCGAAGATAAGAAAATTAAGAAATGTAGATTTACGAAATGCAAAGACATTATTGGGTTATGACGGAAGTCTTGGGTGAGTTAAGGCTGTCTTTGTGCTTCGCAAATCTACATTTTCTTATCTTCCCAGAAGGAGTTTTAAATTTCCGTTAAGACTATCTTCGTTGCCGAGTTTTTAATTGTAGTCCTGCAATTCCCATCGTTTTAGTTAATATTTTTCTTTTGTCGACAGAGGTCGAGGCGACTCACGCCAGACGTCAACTTCCAAACTGTCATTCAGGAATGGAAGTAAAGCCGTGGGACTCGTGCCTGTACGATGTCAGGTACACGTTAAAGATCCCTACCTGGGTAGCTTATACTAAGCCTGGGCTAGGCAAAATTACCAGGTCGCCTCCTGGGGGGGCTTTGAGCGGTTAAATCAAGCGGTATACCCCTTAACAAATAATAATAAAAAAAAAAACTGTCATTCGTGCGATAAAGTGGGCTTAGATTTGCTGCTTATTTCATGGTGATGCGTTAAGCAGTTTCTGAGCTTTCGAACCAGTCACCGGTTCAGATAGCCATACGAAATTAATGAAAATTCAAATCGGATAATATATAACTCCGGATAATGCAACAAATACTTTTGATGCCCTCCCGAGCACATGCGCAGAAAGGTTTCCAAATGACCTCGATTGAGATGTTAATCTTCCGCATGTTGAACAAAATGACATTTCGATGGCGTTTAAATGTTTCCTAGTGATATTCGCTGAAGCGATTGAGGTATTTTTTCTGTTCACTTTTTTTTGAAAATTCAATGTCGAAGCTTCGGGGGAGTACCGGTGCTCTGTTCACTTTATTTTCACTCGTTCAGTCTCAGTCGGTGTGTGTGGGGGGATGTGAGGTCCGCAGGGATCCAGCGTTAGAGAGGAAGTCTGGAATTGGATGATCCATCCGCAAGCACATATAATGAATAAATAAATTAGAAGGGGGGGGGGGAGGAGAGAGAGAAGGAAAGACGAGCGAGATTGGGTAATTGGGAATGTGTTTTGGTCGGTTTCTATGCTAACTTTAGACGTTTGGTAACATCAATTTTAATGAATAGGACGGATTATCGCTATACACTGGATGCCAGTAGTGTCTTCGTAAGCTCATTCGATTACAGCGCCGCTTGGTCAGCGCCTGCAGAATGTTCTTTACATGTCGCATGTCCCTTGGGGACTGATTTTTAAAACGGCCCCCTCCCCCCCCCAATTCTCTTCACATGACCGAACATTGAAGACCGGAAGTCAGAAAAGCTGTGCGACAGGTCTGTTTCAAGATAGATATTCCCTTGATAGTTCGGCATTACTTACCAAACATTGAAGACCGGAAGTCAGAAAAGCTGTGTGACAGGTCAAACAGCTTCAAGATAGATATTCCCTTGGTAGTTCGGCATTACTTTTGCAACCCCGGATAAGGCCTATCATGGGTGGGACAACTTTAGAATCCCGTTCACCATCACCAGATACGGTTACAATTACATTACGTACCCACAAGCAGCCCCTGATGGGGCCTATGGCGGGGGTCGAATGACCAGTTCAGGACAAAGGTGTGGTTGTCCTATCCTAACAGGCTTTCGACTTGAGACTCGTTAAGGCTATTCCACTGTCGACACACTTTGGGGAAATAGGAGTTGAAGTTCGAGTCACAACTACAATGCAGCTCCTGAACCATGATTTTAGTATGCCCCATTCTTCTACACCTAGTGTGTCTGTCTGCCTGTCTGACAATTTCCCCAATTTTGCCATGACAATCACCCTTCAGAATACGAGCCAGAAGCCCAATATTGGTATTTTTTCTACGATCCTCTAATGATTCCCATCCCAATATCGACAGCATGCCCATCACGCTGTCCACTCAACCAAATCTACCGCTAACAAATCTAGCAGCTCTTTGTTGAACCATTCCAATTTCCCCTACAAGCCCCACCTGGCGAGGATCCCAAACGGAGCTACTCAAGCAAAGGTCTGACCAAAGAAAAGTTGGCCACTGACTTGACGTTACTTGGACATCCCTTCAAAACACTTTGGACAAACCTAAGCCTAGCATTCGCTAAACCAGTCATCTGATATTATATCTGGTTTTTACATGATATGTAGTTTAGGAGTCATTTGCAGACCCAAATACTTGTACTGTTGAACAACCTTGAGGTGCTCCCCAGATAGACTGCACACTTACACAGAGGGATTCCTTGATCTGGAAGCATGCATAATGCAACACTTGTCAACATTGAGTTGTAATCCGAAAGTTACATGAAAAATACGACGAAAGGAACGATATCTGTTAGAACCAGGATGGCTGACCACGCTACACTCAGTCATAATCACCGAAAAAATAAATTTGAAGAAATTACGATTTAGATCGTCTACTTTCTGCATTCATCCCTAATCTATTTTCGAATACATTGGCGTGTATTACTCTATATAAGTAATTCATATATATCATTGATGTACAACAGGAACAAAATAGGGCCCAATACATTGCCTTGGGCACTCCTGGTTGCTGGGTCACTCCGTGACTCCGCCGAAACCTACGTCACACAGTGTGACGTAGTGTTTGCCCCGTCTCCGCTCGCTGCACCGTAGGTTTCGACCACACACACACACACACACACACACTCTCCCCGTGCACGTCGTTTCACTCTAGTTCACCTGTTAATTGGAAGGGGTCGCTCAGATAGCCGAATTAGCTCTGCCGCTCCATAGGCGCTCGGGCAAGCGTTTGAGAGAGAGACGCTTGTAGTTTATCTCAACAGTTTCTAAACATAAGACACATTATTCAGCCTACTCGACCGAACCATATTGAAGGACGGTAGAGTGGTTGTTTTACATGTAGAGCGTTTCCTATCTTTTTTTTTACCACACATTAAATATATTTCTGTGTTTTGCAGTGATTGAAGGCCTGCAAGAATGGTAGAAGGTCTAGTGCGCGGATTCTTTGAATTTCGGCCCTATTCGACGTCTGCGCACCCGTTGATGTTGTGCAAAGTTAATATAATTTTTTTTGGGTGTTTTCTTTATTAATTATCAGATAAATTAACCATCTTGTAGAGCCAGAGTTGGTGGAGCGGTTGCTGTGGGTCAGCAATTTCAGAGGTTTTTTTTTTCGATTGTTAGTGGCGGGAAACGGACATCGGCGCTCACTCCGTCCACCGGAAACGAGAAACGAAATCGACAGTCATTTTCAGTTTCCTGGCAATTAGTGTCTGGCATTCGAGAGAGATAGCATTCATCCGACAAGAGCTCCGAAAAAGAATTGTTCGTCACAGTTGCATGCAGTAAAAGGGGTCGGGGGAATAACTAACTGCACAACCTAAACTCGATATATACGCCATCTTGTTTTTGTTTTGTTTTTTATGAAAATCTCTCGTTCGATTGTTCAGAGAATCATTTTTTTCTCCGTCGCCGAAGCAAACTTTGTGGCAATCGTGACGTCACCACTCCAATTGTTAATTGTAGGTCAGGTGCATAGGCAACCTGGTGTTCTAAATTTCACATAGAAATTTTCAGTTCACGATTTTGTTGATGAACATATTTATTTATCGTTGGTGGGCAAGGTAGAGGGGATTGCTCTCCTGAAATGTAGATCACGTGGCCGCTTGGTATTGAAAGTAAAACGCACCCCCCTCTTCAGGGCATTTGAAGTGGGCGAATTTCTATTCGAGAACGCGCGGTTATGTTCACGTCCCGGTTTCTGTTCCAATGACTAAACGCGCCCCTATCAAGCATTGCTGGAAACACGTTCGAGTGAAACTTCTACGTTGGCTTCCGGTTAACCGCTTTGCCAAACCGCCAAATAACTACTCGACTCTCGGTTGTACCTATCAGATCGTCAAGGTGAGATTGATATCCGGTGTTTGTCCCGACCGCTGTCCTGCGGTTAAAAGTTCGTGTGCCACTGTCTTGTGCATTGCGGTCGCATCTGGTAAACGTTAATGTGAAAATGTTGTGCATGGGGGCATGTCGCGCCGCCCATTCATCCCCCACCCCCTGTCCCCTCCACCCTCGCTAGTGTTTGAGAAAGTCGCCGACAAATTAGGAGGCTCCATAATTAATTATCAATTTGACCAGTTGTGCGTTGGAATGCATTTGTATACGCAATGACCTGGCGGTGGCTTTGCTCCCAGCATTCGAACAATGCGACATATTGAATAATAGACTTGACCACATGTTTAAGTTAACCCCTTTGAACTTTTCAGAGAGCTTTTTTTAAACCGTAATACGGCTGGCAAAACTTTGTTTTAATTTTTATATGCTGCGATTTCTATCGCAGCAAATGGGATATCATTTCGAGATATGATTTTTCTTTGTAAATATTTTAAATAACTTTCAGATAGTTTCAAGTACTTTTTTAATTGTTCAGCAAAGTCGTTATATATGATATCGAATATTCGGTATTCTACTAAACTCTATTTTTTGTTTTGAATATCAAATACAAAGCAATTACAGGCACCAAAGATCGGATTCTCCTATCTATTGTCCCATATCCTATGGTAGCTCTCTGCTGCTAGGCCTTTCAATTCGGTTGCGTAACCTATGATGAAAACGATTCGATTATTCGGATTCTGTTTGCTTAGGAAGTGTGTAGAGTGGGTTCGTGGTCTCTTTTGTTCGAATGAACCGCACAAAGCGTCTGGAATAATTTCTTTACGAGAGCCACCGATTTGGCAATTGATGTTCGCCACGCCAAGTTGACTCGTCTCCACTACCACGCGGCGCTGCGATCGCTTCGTTCCTACCGAGCCAACCCCGAATAATTACTGTAGATAATATTGAATTGTGATCACAAAACAATGCTGATTTGTCTATGTGTGCCCACCCCCAAATGATGACCACAATATGACCCCCCCCCCCACATTCAGAAACCACACGTAACAACAGACTGACGTGGACGTGGTCAGCCAACCGCTGACCAGAGAGAGCTGAAGACGTGTCCAGCCACAACTTTTATTGCCAGCTTCCTTGAGAGAACGGCTCCGTCCAGTTCTCAGACGCGTGGGAAAATGACCATATTGCTGTGTTTTCTGCCGTCTATAAATATGATTGCTTTAAGTGGCGTTCTCGTTAATCGATGACGTCATCAGTAACAGTGTTTGGTCATATTTTTTTTACCCTCGCCTCCGCTTTCCACGTCTATTCTAATCTATGTGCTGTGTGAGAGAAATTCCTACGCGCCCTCTCGCTTGGAGAGGAAAGTATAAAGCATGGTGTTGATGACACACTAATGGTGAGGAAAAGAGGTCTCGAACCGACGTAGCAAGAATGAGAGAGGGGATCAGATCTGACAGGGGCTGCCCTCTGGTGACGGGACGAGTCTGATTCTGCACTGTGTTGCGGGGCTATCACACAATGCACCGGTCGAGCAACTCATGTTTGTTAAATTGGATTACCCTGGGAGTGTTAAAAAAAATATAGGGTGGCGCTGCGATCGTTAATTCAATCGATTGAAATGACTGGCGTTATTCCCAGTAGACATTTTTGCTTAAGCTGCTTTCAGACATTAGAATTGTTGAGCATTTCTTATTTTTATTAAGAAACAAGAGGGGTTCCCAGCTTTGCCTGGGTTTATAGTAACCACCAGTGAAATAAAAAATTAATTGTTTAAGTTTACACGCGATAAACGCAAACGTTAAATGTGAAGTAACTCATTTTTCACGTGCTATGCTCTGTCATGACGTCACCAGGAGATACATTTTGGTCCTTCAAATTTTATTCTCAACATCAAATTACGTCATCTGCGCATGCGCACAATCCCAAATTCCACTAATTCTCTTTTGTGCGCATGCGCAAATGACGTAATTTGGTGTTGGGGAATCAAATTTGAATGACCAAAATGTATCTCCTGGTTGTCTCG
>JAQGBY010008353.1:0-10741 GCA_034698785.1 Mycogona germanica
TTGGTTTTGCGTCCAGCATTCCGTTCATCCCTATCTCGTTTTGAATACATCGGCGTTGTACTACTCCTTATTATATACAAACCACCACCAGCTAAAATGGAACCAATTTGTGGGAACGACAGCTTCGAAGGAACTCGCGGAACACATGGAGCACACCCGCATGAGAGCTCGGCGAAAAGTGAGAGCACATTGGGCGACTGGAACAGTAACTCTCGCCATAATGTATGTAATACTTTGGCATATCCTCCCGAGACCCAAAACACGAAGCACCAATTTAAATTCAAATTTTCATTTACAACTTGCTGGGCCGTTTGCACCACGATCCATAAATGATCGCTCCAGATAATCAGTTAGTTTCGATAATCGGATAAGGTTCCCAGCGTACCTAACGGTGCATCTGGGATCTTGCGGGCAAAGAGTCACTAGTTGCGACAACGCAACCTTCCGATTGGTGAAGTCCACATGGCAAGAAGTACAGCGTTACTGTACATGAAAGGGGCTATATTGGATTCAGATTGCACCTCTGTTGGCCCTTTAACAGTTACCAGGGTGCCCATTTTGTTAACGTGTCTCGACTCACTGAAACGTCACTAGAGGGCTCAACAAAACAAGGGATGGGTTACCAGGGTGCCTATTTTGTTAACGTGTCTCGATTCACTGAAACACCACCAGAGGGCTCAACCAAACAAGGGATGGGTCCCTACACCAATCGGAACGCAACCTTCCGATTGGTCAAGTCCACATGGCAAGAAGTACAGCGTTACTGTACATGAAAGGGACTATATTAGATTCAAATTGCACCTCTGTTGGCCCTTTAACAGTTACCAGGGTGCCCATTTTGTTAACGTGTCTCGATTCACTGAAACGTCACAAGAGGGCTCAACAAAACAAGGGATTGGTCAGAATGGCGCGCCGCAAAATGAAGCCAGATTCACCGACTGTTCTCAACTAAATTTCCCCCGAGAGGGCGCGACAGTACGTTTCGTGTGCAGGAGCCGGGGGGTCTCAGGCGGCCAGACCGTAATACTTTCGCATATATAAACTCGGCATCATATATCCGACTGTCTAATAATTTCGCAGATTTAATGACGCCCAAATTACCATACTTGGAAACCTCACACGGCCGTGCCCGTCCCGGTCGTTCGCGCATTACGCGCGCGCCTCGCTGATGCAAGGGGGGGTGGATGGGGCTGTGCGACGAGTGAACGGGGTGGTACCGGCAACGTGACGGACGAGGGCCGCACGGAGTGGCCAACTCGGAATAATGACGACTCCGAGATCGCTGGGTAAAAGACGGATTGGTGTGATCCAGATCTTAGACAGGCAATGAAGACACTGTGTGATTATTCTGTAATCACCAGATTTTAAACTATCGGTGGTACTATCGACAGATTGTATGGGTCATAGATAATTGAACAGGCCTATAGGGGAAATGAGAATTTTGGTCGGCTGAGCGCGCCTCTGACGGCGAGAATTATAGCCGGCTATCAACCTACCAAATGACGAAATGAGCGCCAGCTAGTGTTAATTCAAGCAGCCTCAAATTTCAGTGCAAGGGTGATTCGCGAGAATGGCGCATTTTATTATTATTTTGTAATGGAGTTCCCCCATTTCACCAAACTATGATAGATGCTACGACACTGACAGGTCACGCAAAATTCTAACCGAAATTAAACCCGAATTCTGACTGTAGCGTGATATTTATCGCGTTCCGGGCTACGGCCTTTGTGCATGACATGACAGCTACTGGCGCCCTCTGGTGGCGTTCCAGAAGATCAGTTAGATCACCAGTTTTGTTCGAATGACCGGGCAATTTTTTGATTGTCGGGGCCACTCTCAACAGTTCATTTGGACTATTCGCCCATTGAGCGTTACCAGCGCTCCTAAAGGTTAACTGAAAAATAAGACACCACGAGCGGCAAGAATTGCGACACTGTCGAAATGCGCTCCATCTAATGATAAAGCGCGCCGCCCCCATTTTTTTTGACTCGATGTCGTTTTGGGGTGCAGGGCGAGGTCCGCACCGCGCTAATTGACACTCACGAACCCATCCCGCTCTCCCCCTCCGCCACCATCGTCGTAGTAGCATGTATTACGTGCGATCCTAACATGCGGAAGCCGTTAGCGAGGAGGCGTCGGACGACGGTAACAATGCTCCCCCCTCCTCCGTTTAAACCACGCGAGGGTTCGCTCGTCCCGGTTCTGCCCGTAGCCGTGGAAAGGTGTTTCGGTCACGAACGTCTTTTTGACGTGGTAGCACGTATTTATCTAGCGACACCGAACCAGGCATTGAGTAATAGCCACTTTTTTCGTCACCGCCTGAGACCGCTTTTCGTCCACCTGTGATCCGGCCCAGAACAATCAAATTATAGAAGCTCGTTTGGGATAGTGCGTAACTAATTAATTGGAATTAAAGACCCTTACAAAAAATAAACCACCACCGAAGTCATAGGCTATATTCATCGGCTCGCTCGGTTCGTTGCGATCTCGCACCAAGACTAGAAAATCCACTATACATACTTCCAAAAATGATGAAATGGGTAGCCGCTTCTAGGGTTTTCAGTTCGTTGTTTGTACCTAATGCTAGGCACTGCTAAGAAGGCGAGATGCATTACATAGGTCCAAAAAAAAAGAGAAAGAAACAATAAACTTGATTTATAAATACATCGAAGCCAGCAGGCGCACCTGCTATCCATCACCCATCTTGATAATTTATTTATGCATGCAAATTAATTCCATCTACTCGTACGGAATGAAAGAAGCGGTTACTTGTCGTTTACAATTGCGGGGATCTTCCACTTTTTATTAAGAGTGCTTGTTATGGGGTGGAGGGTGGTTTCAGATGGATAGAAAGACTAGTGCGGCACAACATTAACCGTAAGTGATTTCGATGGATAGGCAGGTTGCAAGTATGCCCGGTGAAATAGTGTAGAATAAGCAGCAAAACGAGGCGACTTTTACGATTGTCTTAAGACATTACAATATAATACGACTGGTAGCAACTCAGTCGGGCAGCAGAATCGTCTGAGGGATAATCCACTTCAGTTGACAGAAGAAACGAAATCAGAAAATCTCACTGCTATCCAATGAAATAAATTTCTGGCGCACTTTTACTTCACGTCTCCTCCAGGTATAGGATTCTTAGAAGTCTATCTAATTTTCATTCACTCACAAAGGATGTAAAATTAGTTCATTCGTTAAAAAATACCACGAACGGCTCCTTAAATTTTTAAATCTTTAAACGAAGTATTCCAAAATGCCTGAAACATCTTGAAATGTGTGTGTTTAACGGTTTCTTGTAATTTACATGGTGAAACATTGTTTATTATTATTTAAATTGTTATCGCACCAGTAACATGCACCCAATGGGCGAGACTCGTGAAACTACATGTTTTTAATAAATATATTCATCGAAAATTCGGTTCATTGTCCGGACATCTGGTTATCCGGTGTCCGAGCAAGGGTCGGCCAAAGACGGTACTTAAATCAGTCGCAAACAATCAGTATATTAGCAAGACTTTTAGGTCGCTCGGGATAACTCCCTCGGCCTGCAAAACCATTACGGAGTGCAAGCTGCACCAATTTTTTTTATATCATTGCATGAGAGTTTTTTGTTCTAAGTCTAAGCGACATTTTTTCTCGAACAAAATCTCCTCACCGCCCCGCTCTCATTCTTTGATACTAAGTCTGTGGTTTTACAGTACATTACTCCTTTCGAGCGAAATAAAGCTAATTTGAGACGAATATCAGGGAACACGAAGTGCGGAGAAAAGATCTCGGTTTGAATCTTGCGAAACAAAACATATCCTCCAGAGACATTTGTCAGTATAAAAACAACCGTTATTCAATTTTTAAAAATACCAAAATCGAATATAAAATCCTGATTGGTGCGTTGGTGCCTGGTTGAAGGCTTCCCGTTACATATTTTATGTTTTTGTTTTACACTGTAGTGTAATATTCCCACGTCGCTGGCAAAGTGTTGTTTTAAAGTTCTTTTTAATCCTTTTTAGTCCTGCTGTTAGGGCAAAACCAAGTAGAGAATAAATTATTTATATAAATGCTCGTTAGATTGCGCTTGGACGGTCTGTTCATGTAACTGGATAAAGCGCTAGTTATACAATTATCTGGATAGATTAAGATGCTTCGGCAACGGCATCCCTCCAATGCTTCGATGTTCAATTATGGAAAAAAAAATATCCAACAACAACGAACAACTCCTGAGTCATAGACGATACCCTTTATCGCTAGGTGACGTTCATGTCATTTTCGGGCAGACAGGAGGCTTTTAATCCGCCAAATCTCTACTTGTGACTAGGAGCGCTGAGAACGTTTAATGGGCTAACTTTGTTCAACATCGATAAATTAAAGATTGAGATTTCAAAATTGGAATTTAAAATGAAAATAGTGCTATTATTTTAAAAAGAAACGTGATTATTTTAAAATAGAAATGCACTTAGTCTTTCAAAACGAAAATGCGGTTCTCATTTCAGAAGGGTCTTTAATAAGCCAAGATAACACAAATAAATTTTGACTTTTAATATTTTATGTTTTAAAAAATTAAAAATCGAGAGATATGCCTTTCGATGCGATGAACAAATTTTTTTTTGTTGCTTCCAATCAACTGTAGCCAACCGCACTACAGGCTTTACGTCCCCATCATGGTGCTTAGGCACTTTGCGAGGGGGAACGACCAGTACCCCGGGATCGAAATTTTCGAGAGCCCGCGCCGGGAATCGAACCCGGGACCGCCGAAACCACAGTCAGTCGCTAAACCAACTGGACTACGACGAGTCGTACAAACGAGTCAACAATAGTCTTCAGTAAAATCTCTGCCACAATAACAGCAGCCCCTGGTCTCGAGAGGATTTTGTAGCAACCCACATATTGAGTGGTGGATCCTCGGTCGGATTTTTGTCATCATCCATTACGTGTACACACAAGGCAGTAAAGAACCGCGACAGGGTCGTGCCTAATTTAATTTCATGCTCGAGCAATGGCGAACAGCGAATGGATCGCTAAAATAGTCAACCGCAGAGAAAAAGCACAGCAGAGAAGAGAAGGGGAAAAAATCGAGATCTCAGAGACAGTTTTTTTAAACTAAAACGACAACCACCCGTAAAACCCAAGATATATTATTTTAGTGGACCCCGGAAAAAAAACCGAAGAGTATCCTCCCCTCTGAGCGTCACAGTTATTGGCGCCCTCTGGCGACATTCCTGATAATGAACTGCTTCGTTGCAGTTAAAGTGGACCGCTGATCATCCGGATAACTACAACAGTGTCGTTTATATTCAACAAAATCATGTTAAAAATATTGAACCTTGATGTTGTGTCCGGGACACCAACGACCGAAAGACGAACAAATTGGCGAACAATTTTTTACTTTTTTGAATTTTTTTAAGATCGTCAATTCATCGTTCCCATCGCTTCTAAGTAGTTAAAAGGAATTGAACGGATTAAGCCGGTCTAGTGGCAACAATTGCAACATCCAAGTGACGACAAGTGAGCTTCCTAGTGAGACAACTTAGAGGCCATAGTGTACTGCATCCGTTTAGATGTCGTCGTCGGTGGAAGAGTATAGATAAAAAATCCTAACAAAACTTACCAATTAGACGACAAAGAAAAGCAGTTGGGCTATTAACGAAATGGGAATCTTAATGGCTAATAAAGCATCCTTAATTCAAACCCCAACAGAATTGTGCACACAAAAAAATCCACAGACGGGATAAAACGTTTGTAGTTTTTTTTAGCGCACTCGTCAGACAATCAAAGATAATGCGGAAAGTTTAGATTATGGAAAATAAAAACTACAATAAAAACTTTTCTACACATTACACAACTCGATGCTCTCATAAAACACTGCAAATCGCGGTAACTTGAAAATTTCACAATTATCATGTTAATTTTGCGAAATCTGTGAAAATTTACCGCCAACAATTTATCATCCATTTTCATCATCAGCGTCACCAATTCATCATCAGCGGAAACCCCCTTTTTCCGCCGTTGTGTTATTCGTTACGATTGAATTATAATTTTACTAAGAATTAACAGGATGTTTTCCAAATCTTTAAAGGTGGGGTTGCAATGCGCCTAGTCCGCCAAATCCCAATTTCACCGCTAGGAGCTCTGGAAACGCTTAACGGTCAAAGTTCTTAAAACAACAACCTCTCTAAACAAAAATTAATATTAATCAGATGCCGGTATATGCACGCACAAGTAAAAAGGAAACACATAAGGAAAAAGTAGTCTGAATACTGGACGCAAAAACAGTTAACAGCGGCAACAAGCACATTCAATTAAAAAAACATGGAGTTCTTTTTACTAAGATACCCGGAAATGTTACATGAATTGACACGAACATTACCAATTAAGTATTATGACCAAAAAACTGTATAGATAGTTACGATGCATGGAGTGGTCGTGATGTTAGATCCAAACATACTTGTCTAACAATAAAGAAGTCACATGTGAATTCGTAGTGAAGTTGACTTTATCGCGCCGCCAAAATATGCATTTAAATAATCACCAGTGCCATCGATTACTGTAACTGATTGCACGGAACGCCACCAGAGGACACCAATGACTGTCACGCACACAGACAATAGTCCTTTAAATTATCGTTCGCAACCAGAATTTACACGGCACGAAACCATAATGTGGTGCCGCATCCGGTCCATAGTGAAGACACTTCTACGAAGTGAAAATGACCACATTGGTGGACGAAGGAAAAATGTCAATCGATGGAAAAGCGATAAATCGACAAACCCAATGGGGTCCCGTAGCGGCGGGAATCGAACCCGGGAGTCGAATTGGAAGGGGGGAAGGCCGCGGTCAGGAAAGAGGGTGGGATGAACGAAAAGTTGATCAAGCTCCGGGAAACAATTTTCGTTTCGCCAAATTCGACATGGCACCCCCCAACTCCGCGTATGTGTTTCGAGGGATCCCCGGGGGAGATAAGAATTCCTCGTAAAATTGATTACTTTATATAGACGGCCGCATAATCTACAGAGTCCGGCAAGCATCGGCCGGTCGCTAATTAAATTTCTCGCGCCTCTCGCCAATCTACATAACCTAACATTCTTTGGTCAGTCCATAAATGTGAAGCCGGTTAGAAAAGTGTCGGTGGGCAGTGAAACTTCATTAAATGAAAGGATGGAACGAGCGGTGCGCCATCTTGCTGCGTGTATGAAAAACATAATGTTTATGGAACGACAATGGAGGAGACATTGGTTAACGTGTAAAAAAAACTTCGTTGGAAATCATTTAGCAATCATTTGCTATAAAACAAAATGGAATCTCACTTAAAATTAAGATTTATCGCCATAGCCATAGATGGATAAAATAAATTAGAATTAGTCATTTACAGTAATTCCCATTTTTGTGGATCCCAAAGACTGCTTAAATTTAGCATCGTTCGTTTTTATTTTCGCGTTTCCGTACTAAAACTATCTCAGGATTCGACCTGGAAATTTTACCTAGCCTAGACTTGATACCAAGATAGGGATCTAAATCTATAATGTATGCCTAACATCATACAGACACAAGTCCTACTTCCAATTCCGAAGGAAATCGCGCGTAGAGATTTATCTTTTCCGAAAAATGCTAAAAGACTCGACAGGGAATTGAACCCGCGGGATCACGGACAAGTAGTTCCACGCGTAACCACTACACCACACGAATGTCTTAAAATAAATGAAATAGCAACATGTTGATTCAACACACTCGTCACTAGGTGGCGCGGCACGACGAAGCCACCATATAGACACCGCATATGAGCGGATCAGTCGGAGGGCGGGCAAAACTTTCCAATTATGATTGGGCGGAGGAGATATCGACCGAAATTTGATCGTCTGAAACAAAATACGCATATGGAAGGTAGCATCAGTCAATTAGTATTCGGGCTCTAATCGGGGAGACGTCTGGGGGACGTATAGGTGGGGGGGATGGTGCGTCGGAAATCGAAAGTGTAGAACTATTGATAGAAAAGAATCAACTTGATACCCGCAGGGGGTCACCAGAATTGGCCGAGACAATTTGCATTTTTTGAATTATGGCAAATGGGATTAATCTCAAGCCGACATTCCTGGCGTTGACCTATCCTCCATGTGTGTGACAGTTGTTGGTCCCCAATGTCTGGGGCACAAGGATAGCTCTAGTTAGGTAGCCATCGTTGCTTCAAATCGGGCCGATGGTGGGCCACAGAAACTGACTGCTTGTGAATTGATAACATTTTAATTTGTCCGTTAGAACCATCACCGGCAACGCAGTGTTGCTCCAGGTAATATTATCCCCATAGCCCAGACGCGTGTGGGCGGACAAACCAAAAACGTTAATATCTTTATTTTAATTTTATTATTGTAACAAAAATATGGGTCTGCAATCGAGAGTAGGCAACAGGAGTGTCGGTAAACAACGTTTATATCTGACCTTCAGGAAAAATTAAGAAATTGTAGATTTGCGGAACACAAAGAAAATCTACGATTTCTTAATTTTTCCTGAGGATCAAATATAAACGTTGTTTATCGACGATCTTGTTGCCGACTCTCGATTGCAGTCCAAGCAATCATCCAATATTTTTGTTATTACTGCCATCGGCTTCATATCAACTATTTTGGATTTTAATTTTATTGTTAAACTGTAAATCGGCATTGAGTCTAAAACGAGCATTCAGATGGCAACAAATTATTTGTATTCGTGACTAGTTATCCGTGATATTCTCGGCTATCAGTTTCCCATACACGTACAGTCATAGCACATGTACAGTAGTTGCCGACAACATAATAAGATTATTACAATAGTTAAGAGACGTTCTGAATTTGGCTACATAACAACATGAAAAGCCCAATTTAGAAAAAAAGCTTATTTCAGGAGAACACTTTCTGTGCGACTCCGCTTCAGCGAAGGAAGGATTTGGGGAAAATCCGTTGCCATAAAACATGGGATCGTCCCTAGGGGAATCCACAACGTTTAGACTTGATGTGGCATCCGCAAGAGTCGTTAAGGAGAAAAGGGTTTTTTTCGTTTGTGAAAATCCGCAAAACATAAAAAAAAGATCCGTTTAGCGATAATCGGTCGAATGAATTGCGTCAGAGGTATTTTTTTAAAACTTCCTCCCCAGTGACTAATACAGAATTGCGGCAACCGTAGCAAAAAAAAAATGCCCACGACATGAACTGTACAACTGGTTCCCAGTTTCAGAACTAGTTCTGCATAACACGTAAGCCGAGATCGAGTAAAGTTCGATTTATCTAAAACTACTAAATAAAATATATATCGTCTGTGGACCCCCAATACTCGTCTGTAGGTCTTCAAGCGGCCCATTTAAAGTGTCAAAATACCAAGATAGAAGCCAAAATACCAAGACAAAAAAAATGTGTCTCAAACATTAAAATTGCCAACCGATAATTTCATGTGAAAACAATTTTTTGTATCGAAAAAAGAAATGAAAGAAAAATAAATGCTGAATCGTGTAAACCTTGCCAATAACCTTTTCCAGTTATTCGTTTTGTCGACATTTCTGGCCGGAATCACGACATTGGATATTTGCTGGAAGGACAAAAAAAAACATAGAAAACTATCTAAAAATACGACCAAGGGGAGACGAGGGTGAACCGAAAAAAAATTCGCACACGACGCACACAGATAAATCCCGATAACGCGAGTAATGAACAAGCCAGCAGCACATAAGCGCAACTTTAATTGGAAAACGTTTTTCCCGTCGAATTACGATACGACTTCGGCGGCCGAGCTGCCGCAATTTTTTTTTTCGTTGCCGAATCTCGTTTTAGTTTCGCTTCATGTTTACGTAATGAAGCTGAGAGAAAAGAGAAAAGGATACGGACGCTGTGTCATATATATATACGTGTATACATTAACATTAGACTACAGACAGAGTGAAGCGCCTGCTGAATGAATAACTTATTCGATATTCATGCTGTAAAAGTACATTAACATCGACCACCACGATACACCAACCGTGATAATTATAATTATAACCATTTTCCCGCCCGGCGCTTTTAGACTCGAGTACCTGACATTAGTCAAGACGATATGGGCGCTGAGGTTTAACACTAGGTGGCGCTCGTTTCGTCATTGAGCAGTGGCCGGCCAATAAGGTTTTTTTTTATTATTCACTGAAGTGACGGGTCACAACAGGAAGATTCTGTACCCCTCTCAGTGCTTAGGCACTATGGCACTATGTGAGAGGCACGTTTTCACCAGTACCCCGAGCCAAAGCCCGCGCCGGGAATCGAACCCGGGACCGCCGAACCACAGTCCGTCGCTTAACCAACTGCGCTACGACGGGTCGTACAAAGTTGTACTGACGCCTCTCTCTAGGCGTACTTTACCGTCTAAACTTTGAAAAAGGTAAAATCTGATAAGGTCTGTAATCATGTGGGAATGCTGTAATCCATTTCGACTATTTTATTTTTGATCATTTCAAAAACAATAAATCAAATACTGTCTAGTACTATTTTACATAGTTGGTATTGGTGTCTGTTCTTGAAGTTGACAGTTCTTCGATAACACTATAAGTAGATAAAGTCGTACTTGAAATATAATAAAATAAAATATTCATAATGAACTAGTCTCCGGGACAGCTCCGGACGAGAAAAGACGACCAGAGTCGGCCTGAAACTCTCAAATAAAATAATAGAAATTGCATAAATCTTAGTAGGAGGTAGAAGCCGATGATAGTTAATTACTTAGAATTGGGGATTGCAGGACTACAATCAGATAC
>JAQGBY010008354.1:0-10741 GCA_034698785.1 Mycogona germanica
GGTTTCCGGTTTCAAAAATAAAATTCAAAAAATTCAAATTTTTTAAAATTCAGATTTCATATATATGATTACCACGGTTTCCATATATGATTATGTTGGAGGAGTCGCACCTCCGAGGGAGTCCGCCACTGAGTTCAGGGGTAAACTCGGTGGTGGTGATGGTGTCACCACCTGATTGGTGGGGACATGCTCAAAGGGAGTCTGCCCCTTCCACCAAGTTCAGAGGTTGAACTCGGTGGTAAGATCGTTTTGCCACCTGATTGGTGGCGACAGTGATTCACCACCTCACTCCAGGTAAGTGGATTGTTGGGTGTGCAGAGTGTGGCCCGGTGGGGCCACCATGCACATCAGCACCACAGGAGCCACTAGGTGGCGACTGTGGTGCAGTGTACAGGTTGGCCAGCCTGTACACATGTCACCACCAAAAGTTTGTAAAATGTTTGCTCACTTCGTGTCAAGTTGGCAATCGATCAAGTCGCTCTGTCGTTCTAATGTCAACTTGTGTTAGCAAATAAACAAGTGTTTCTGCTACTCAGTTATATCGCCGGTCTCTCATGCGTTTGTGTCTATATAGCCAAGTCAGTTAAACCCACTGTTTTTTTGTTTCTTGCCCCCTCCTGCAGCAGCATTCAACTTGAATTTCAACAGGTTATGAGCACTGCAGGCTGCTGCTGCAGTTGAGCTGGTATCTCCTTGCAGTGCTAGGGCCAGTGAGGTGGGTTTTTTTATCGTGTTTATGTTTGGACTACACCCACCTCATCTCACCGGAACAAGTAAACAGTGAACCGTGAGCTGGGGGTGTGTGTCTGTGTGGTGAGTTTCCCCCCCAGTCTCAAGTGAAGGTGGAGTCAGCTGTTTTCCATTCCCCTCCCCTCCGGTGTGCTTTTCAGCTAAAGTGTTCTTCTTAGGGCTTGTGTGTATGGCAGTTGTTTGCTGAGCAATGTGTGTGTATGTGTGGTGCGCAGTAAAAGTAGGTCAGTATGGACGAACAAACTGAGCCCACCCACACCACCTCAGTGGAGCCTGGGCACGCAACATTGCTTGGACTGAAGTGTCTGTTTTTTGCTGCGAGATACACGGCAGGCAGCATGAGCGAGCATGCCAGCAGGGTGCTGGTCATCGCAATGGAGCTGTGTTAGCTGTACAGCATCTATGTGATGGATAAGGACGTGGCAGCTGTCCTGCTGGCCAGCCTGCCAGCCAGCTGGCTGGCCTTCGTAGAGGCCTTCGAGCGTCGAGGTGCTCCGCTCGACATCTCCAGGCTCATCCTGGAGCTGCTGGATGAGTTTGGGCGCCATCAGCAGCTTGTGCCTGCTTCAGCAGAGCAGCCAGCCCGGGTGGACGTTCCGGCGGTGGAGCCTCCTGCATGTCCAGCAAGCCTGCCGGCCTCCAGCATGTGGGTGCCCGGTCCTGCTGGCCACGGTGGTGATGGCCAGTTCTAGCAGTGTGCTCCAGCATCGAGGGACCCTAGTGTGAGCTGTGGCCAGCGTGGTCGTGTGCAGGTGGACGGTTCCGGCCTGCAGCCACCACATCATGGTGGGCGCCTCCGGCGGGTCCGGCGACATCACATTAGCAACAGCCAGCAACTGCAGGAGCAGTGGACGATGTTGTTCTCCAGCCTGCGTGGAACTGTACTAGCGAGGCTGGGGTGGTCAGACCACCTCGACCTCATTAGCTCTACCTGCTCCTCCTTAGATGTGCTCTCCTTGGGCCATGCGTCTAGTGGTCTTTGTCTGCGCCGTTGGTGTGTGGACTCCGGCGCCTCCTGCCTCATGACGCCAGATGTGTCATGGTTTTGCAGCATCAGGGTGCCGGGTCTAAACAGGTGCATTTTGCTGGCCGACAGTGCGCTTTGTGACATGGAGGGGATAGGTACAGCCAAGGTGACCTGCCCTCTCCCGGGTGGCCTGACCAGCCACCTGGTGCTGGACCTCACCCTCTACATCCCGTCGATGGGAGTCAGCCTGCTCCCCGTATGCCAATTGACTGCCATCGGTTTTGACATCCAGTTTTATGGAGACTGGTGTGCTGGTTATAGCCCTGACAATGTGTACTGTTTTCATCCAGAGCCAGGACCCAGGCACAGATGCTGGACAGCCCCAGTGGCTATTTGTATTTACAGTGCCAGAGCTGTCTGCTCTTGTAGGGGACTCCTGGAAGCTGGCTGCCTCCATGGAGCAGGATTGGTCCATTGCTGTTGCATCCTCCAGCCGGGAGCTGGAGCCTGATGGCCTTGCAGAAGAGCTGCTGTCTTGGCAGTTGGTTGCCCGCGCAGGGACGCCACCGCCGATGTCATCTACTTCTCCTGTCCAGAACCATCTAGTGCCACCTCTGCTGCTGTCTGCTCCCGTTGGACCGAAGCAGCTCGTTGCTGCGGGGGCTGTTGCACCCTCGTCATCTCTGCCCCAGCCGTCTGCTCCCACTGGTCCGGATCAGCACTGTGCCACGGCCTCCCCGTCGTCTCCTCCGCCGCTGCTGTCTGCTTCTGTTGGGCCGGAGCAGCACCGCACAGTGGCCACCATGTTGTCTGCTTCTGCAGGGTGTGGGCAGCACCGCGTCGTGGACTTTGTGATGTATTTCCCATCGCTGTCTGCTCCTGGTGTGCAGGAGCAGGATGGCACTACGACTATTGCATCCCTTCTCTTGTCGCTTGCTCCCGTCATTCAGGAGCAAGGCCACGCTATCAGCTCCGCATCTACTCTCATCATCTGGGAACTGGTCTGCGCCATGGACTGGGTGGCCACCCTGGGAGGGTGGCACCAGCACCAGGAGCTTTGACATTGTGTCAGGGCCGCCCTTCCATGGCTGCCTGGGACGGAGGGTGATGGTGGAGCCGTCACTCCCAGCACCTCCAATAGCTGTGATGGTCAGCCTCACCCTCCTCCGCATTGTTCATCCGGGAGGTCGCCACTGTCAGCCGTCTTGCTCTGCCCGGTCACCGGAAGGTCGTCTGGTTTGCCAAGGTCGTTGTCATCCGCCTCAGCTGCCAGCCAGGACATCGAGAAGTTGTCTGCTGGCTCCCTGAGGCATACGTCCTCCGCTTCAGGGTGGAGCCAGCATGGTACAGCGCCAGGTAATGTTGGCATCCTTAACGGTGTTGGTGGCCATCGGGTGGCTGCTGCTCATCTGCCTTCACTTGTGTGCCGTGGCTGGCCTGCTCGCCCCGGGATAGTCGTGGCCGGTCTTTCCACTTCCCTGTTGGCCAGGGGGTTGGAGCAGGCCATCTGCAGACTACCACCACCTCGTTTGAACTTGCTGTTGTCTGGTGGTCAGCGTGCTGTCGAGCTGGTTCCTTGAGGTCATTGAGATCCACATCGGTGTGTAGCCAGCAGATGGCTGTGCCGGACAGTGTCACCACCCCCTCCTGGACAGGTACTGCTGTGTGTATGTATTGGTTCGTCTATTGTGGCTGGCACGGTGATCTCAGGAACGTTGTGCGAGACCTGGCAACCACCCCATCGCCACGACCTGATGTGATGTCTCTCCAGCATTTTGGTGGCATGCCCGCATGTGTGCCGTAGTTCGTCACCACGGCCAGGAGCGGGACTTTTGGGGAGTTCTCTCAGTGTTGGGCTGTCTTTGCCACCTTTTGCACCCATGTCTGGGACCTGGTGGCGGCCATGGTCTTGCCACAGTGCTGGACCATCACCAATTGTCGCCGCCACATCCCACCACCATGCCTGCGCCTTGGTGGTCGCTGTGTCCACGCCGGGGCACCGGGTTTGTTGCCGCCACCTCCTACCACCACGGTGGGGACTTGGTGGTTAACGTGGTCACGCTGTCATCATCTGACTGTCGCTGTTGTCTCCTGCCACTATGTATGTGCCTTGGTGGTCTCCGTGGTCACACTGTGGTGCTGGGTGATCGTCACCACTGTCTGCAGCCACGTCTGGAGCTCATCAGTCATTGTGGCTGCACTGCCGCACTGTGCTGCCACCGGGACTTGCTGTCATCATGTTGTCCACGTCTTGGTGGCCACGGTGGCCATGGTGTGTGAAGGACACTTCGGCATCTGGTTGGCCTCTGTCGTTGGTGGCCTGTCCTCGGCCTAAAGCCAGGAGAAGCACGTTGATCGACTGCTGTCTCCGCCATCTCCTCCTGTTGTTGCATTGTTCGCCACCTCGCTAGGGCTGGGTGGCTTGGTGGCCAGGACTTCCATTTTCCCTGTTTCCGGCCTTGGTGTGGTGCTCTGGCGTTTAGGGCCCTCTCCCTCCTCATGCAGCATTGCAGTGGCAGCCCGTCGGCTGCACTGCCTCTGGTCGACCTGCTGGTGGCTGAGGCCACCTTATAGGTGGCAGCTCGCATTGGCCGATCTCTTATTGGAACTCGATGTTCTCTGTGAGAAACACCCCTAGGTCGTCGTCTGGATGTGGAGGGATGTTGGATGAGTCACACCTCCGAGGGAGTCCGCCACTGAATTCAGTGGTGAACTCAGAACAACACTTCACTCAGCACACAAAGACTAAGGAAACAGCACCACCTCTTTCTCCAACCAACAAATCTAGAAAAAAAGGTTAAGGTGGAAAAGCAAACTGACTTACAGCAGTAGGAAGCCAGTTGCATGAAAAACCCATTAGAGGGCCAACCCCTTGAGCAGACAGCAAAACAGACTAGAAAACAAAGCAGACTGCAATAGCCACCAAGTTGCCAAAACTTGCCACCAGGTGGCTACTGCAGGTACTGGCGGCTTGTCATCTGTGGTGGCTGGTCATTAAACCAGCCCACCACAGAAAAACACAAAAACAGCCAAACCAGGCTGTTACAGCCCACCTCCACTGCCAGCCTAATGCCCACAACCGGCTGGAAGTATATGTACCCCGGTATACCACTGACTCTCACACAGCTTTACCGCACACCTACACAACTTCCACACCGATCTGAGTACTGCAAATACCTAGAGACCCTTCTTCTATGCCTACACCTAGGCTTTTGCACAGGAGCTTTCTCTACATCCGTACGAGTCTTCTGCCACCAATTGGAATTTGTGAAAACCAACCCTCGTATGGTGAGGCACTTTGACTTACTTGGATGAGCCGGCACAGATGACATCAACCAGTGACTGCCATTTCTTCGAATCTCACGATCCGGCACAGGCACACGCTTCAGGCAAGAACTCTCAACAGAACTCTTAGGTCCCGCACACGGCTTACACTGGACAGGCAGATCCTTATTAGCCAAGCTACATCTTGGCTAACAACTCCTGACTCGTCCAGCGGCATTGCACCCTTACCTCCTCCGATAGTGTACCAGGGATAGAGGAACAAACAAAGTGAAGGAACGGATCCCAATGAACCCTCTTCGTCTCTTCTCTGGAACCAGAATTCCAACCAGGGGAAGGAACCCTCCTTGGCAATTTGCCCATTACCCTGATTCCTCCTTCACATGCCTCCTCAGGAAACTCAACATCTCCAGAAACCGTGAAAGTTTTTGCCCCTTATTTTTAGGATGCAGATATGGAAGAACATCACCCCCCACTCTGGACGACACCCTTCTGAAATGTTCAGAAGAACGACCATAGGGACCTTCCTCTATCTGGACATCTGAGTCCGAAGCAGAGTCCGAGACCTTCGTGCTATTGCCAGGATCCCCCAGTGCTCTCCTCCCACTGGGCTCCTGCTGCAAGGCAGATGTACATGGCATTCTAGATCTAGCAAGATGATCTGCTACCAAATGCTCATGACCACTCCTTTGAGGTGTGGACTGCTGTGGAGTGTTGGCTGGCTGGATAATTCAGGAGAACCACCATGATCCTGAACCCCCAGCTGACTTTCTGCCTCACGTGGACTGGAGGGAGACCAACTCTTATCCCCACCTCCAGAGCCACAAGACACAAAATCACACTCTCAGATGTGCTTCAGATGTCCCCATGGTCTGTTGCTGGAGAAAATGCTACAACTCCCGGGCGCCTCTAATGCTTCGTCTCTGACAATGTCATCCGAGGATTACCTCCAGCCTCAGATGAGGTACCAGCACCAGCATACCCATCTGCCTCCGGACCTAAACACGGCTCATCTCCAGGAATGCTGGAATGGAGTAGACTCATGCCCAGACCAACATACGCACCCAGGGGGACGAAGTTGGCTTCCGCCTGGAGATCAATTATCAAACCTCGCTTACCACTGTGCTGCTCAGTTGTAGCAAACATCGGATCCACAGCTGGACAACCTCATTTCAAAGTGACAGCCTCCAGCGAGCACTGGCTTCAGGAATAGTTCCTAGGCTACCCTGAACAAAGCCAGCCTGTGCTCCAGATAAGGATGCAGAAAAAACCTGAGACCCACCCTCTACAGGGACCGAACCCAGGACCAGCATCAGTCGGGAGACATGGCAGGTGCCTATCAGGAGGCGGTCAACTGACACCATAATCCTCGTAGCTGCTATTGCCGCTATTGGTGGAGTAATCTAGCGTTTCCACCTCCACATGAGAATCACCTCTCTTGAGGGCCGGTTCAACTTGACCTTTTATGCAGCTTCAGTTTCATAACAGTGCTTCAGGAGCTTAGTGTTAAAGGTAAACTACTTTACAATCGTCTTTTTACTAAAAATATCCTTCAAGATGCAGTAATTATTGTTGACCGTCCCGACAATCATAAATGGCCCAGAGTACAACTGCCGCAACTTCTTGCCTTTCCCAGGAATAGTGACGTCACAATAAAAGACCTTCCAGCCTATCAGAAATGTAGACTTCTGACAATGACAATTGTGATACCTTGCCTGCACATCTCTGACAAAACCAAGATTGCAACACACCAAGTCCTGCAGACTACTGACGCTGTACTTCACATGGTCACACAAGTCGACCAGACGCCCCTCAAAAGGTGGCATAAGAGACATCATCTTCGGTTTGATATTAAAGGCAATCTCATATGGCATCACTTTTGTACTCTCCTGGTGGGAAGTGTTCACCTGGTAGATGATGAGCGAGAGAAACTCATCCCACCTATTCGGATTGTCTCCCACGAGCAAATTTATCACCATCTGGTTCGAGCATTCACACTGTCCATTTGTGGCTGGATGGTAGGAGCTAGTGTTCACCTTGAGAATGTCCAACAGGTGACACAGCGAAGCAACCACATTGGACAGAAACGCTGTCCCCTTGTCACTCAACAAAAGCTCTGAAAAACCATAGTTCAAACATATGTCATAAAGCATAAAATGGGCCACTGACATAGCGTCAGCCTGCTTTGTCGCCTTGCACCATATCCATTTGATGAACAAATCGACGGCCACCAGGATGTAATTATTTCCTTTGAAGGACTTGGAAACTGTGACATAATTCATGGCGATGGTGTGCAACCGCTCGGTAGCCATGATGTGCATCAGCTCTCCAAACTGTGCTTGACGGGGAACGTTACTCAGCTGGCATGGCATGCAAGCACAACAAAAGTTCTTTACCTGAAGAAACATGCCGGGCCAGAAGTACAAATCCTTCAACCGGTCTTGTAACTCCCCACGTGACCTGTCAAACCATCTCCATGTGCCACCTTCAAAACCTTGGGAATCAGCAAATCCGGAACATAGAGCAAACTCAGCAGACGGACGTCCTTCAGTTTGTGATAATAAATGGCTCCACACTCCAAATCATGCTTCACCCTTTCTGCATTGTCCTCCAACTCCTCCTAGATGCATCTATTTCGTTCCTGAGCTTCCAAGAAATCCTCCTCTGCCACCACCGAAATAATGGACATGGTGTCCTCTAGCTGCCAGGTGCCGTACCTGCTCAAACAATCCGCATCAGCATTACACCTTCCTTCCTTGAACGCCATCTTGAAGTGGAACTGTTGCAGGAATATGACCCACCTCACCAGGATTGCGGCAGGCTCCTTCTCAGTAAAGAGATAGCAGAGACTGTAGTGATCAGCAGTGGAGATTATAAATGGCACCTCCAAATACTGGCAAAAATGCTTTCCCACATAAATGATCACCTATAGCTCCTTCTTCTTAGTGAACCATCGCTTCGGTGTAGCAGAGAGACTGGCTGGCATAAACCACCACCCTTTCTCTTCCCTCTATGATATGTCAGAGGATAGCAGAAACAGCGATGTCACTCACATTCGTCTAGATCAGTACCGGGAGCTCGGAACCAAACAGGACCAATACTGGCTCCGAGGCCAATGCCGCCTTCAGGTCCTCAAACTCCCTCTGATGGTGCTCCTGTCACTTAAACTTGGACTCCATCATGGGTCAGATCCTGGAGATTTCAATTCCGGAAACTCAGATCCTTGATGAAGTTCTTGTAGAAGAGACTGGTGCCTAAAAAGGACTGAACCACCTTTCCTCACCGCACAGGAATTCCAAGAAGAGCATCAATGTTACGAGTGTTAAGCACCTACAGGCCATTACCCACAACATACCCTAGATACTCTATCTTGACCTTTCGGAAACAACTTTTCTTCAAATTTATCTGAAGACCTGCCTCCTCCAGGCTATCCAGCACTACTTGTAGATGCTCCAGATGTTCAGTGTCATCAAAATTATGGATACAGATATCGTCCACAAAGACCTTAACAAAGGCCAAGTCCTGCATCATTTCCTGCACCATTTTCTGGAAGTAGGAGGTCACACAATTTACACCCAATGGCATAAAATTAAATTCAAAATTGCCATTCTTGGTGGAAAAAGCTGTAATGTGTTTGCTTTTCTCCTCCAGAGGCAACTGCAGAAAAAATGTTTTCAAGTTGATCTTAATAAAGACCCTTGAATGTTGCAAGGACTCCAGCAGGTCGCCGATACATTGCAACGGAAAATAGATGGGCATCAGCTGGGAATTGGCATACTGCAAGTCAATCACTAGCATCGGCTCCTTGTCACCCTTCCGGACAAGATAAGGAGGACAATGCCCACTCTGACAAAGACTTGCGAATAATGCCCTTTTCCAGCCACTCTTCCACATGCTTCCTGATAAGCGCATGCGTGACCACCCCTGCTGGATATGGACACTTTCATTTGGGAACCGCAAACTACCTCAGGTGAAGACAAATATCAGAAAGGATAAAGGATGGCTCACCTCTCTTGAGCACCTCCTCATACCTCTTTATGAGAGGCATCACAACCGGATCTCCGTAGCTGGCTATCCAGCCTTCGGGAAGCTTACTTCTCCAAATTGCACTAATATCACAAGGGTTGGGTTCAATTTCCAGCACACCTGTCCCATTTAGCAGAAATACCGCTTTAATGGACATATTCTTTAATACTATCTTCACTTCTGCATCCACCACTTTCACTTGATGCAGCTTGATGGGGAATTGCAACTCAAACTCTGTCAAGAGACTTGCAATACCACCCACACCTGATTGTGGGATCGACATCGGCCTTAACATGATGATCATCCGGCTATATGCAGGGGTGAGGAAATCCTCATGCATCTCAGCTAGACAGGGCTGGCTTCCTTCAGCCAACTCATCTATGCGCGGTTTCTCCAGTTCGAAGTGATGGTAGTATTCACCCTCATTGCCATCCTCCTCGAAACAACTGTCTTGATCCTGCAGAGCACTCACTTCATCTCCGTAGAACTCAAGCTAGTGCTCCTGCAGGTTCCCCTTTCTGACCTTGGGCACAAGAAAGTCCATCCCCAGCAGCAGTTCTTGATGCATGCTGGGAATCATGGCAAATGAATGGGTGTACCAACGTACACAGACCTCAAAAGTCAGATCGCCAACACCTGGGATGTCAAGAAGAGTGCAATCTACAGACATCAAATAAATCTTAAGCCTCTGGACATCCTCCAGACAATTTCAAAGACCACACCGTATCAGCTATTGCTGGGCACCAGTGTCCACCAGCACTCTCACCTCTTGACGCATCTTGCCCACCATCACTGACATCTGACAATTGGGAGAGTTCGAGCCGATGACGATGACCTCCATCGGCATTTCCTCTTCTTCTGACCACTCTCCTCAGTCAGAGGAGTTGCTCAGTTTCCCTGAGCTGAATAACATATTGCGAGCAGTGGGTTTATCTTTCCTCCAACTTCTGGGGTACCGGCAAAAACACTTTTGAGTTTCTTGCACACAAATCCGTCAGAAGGGATGTGCTCCAGCTTCCCGCACCGGTGTAGTCACACTAGGAGTGGTCTCTGTTCCAACTCCAGACACCTTCTTCCCCTTCATCGGACAGTTGGCAGAAATGTGGCCCTTCAGACAACAAGAGTAACAAAATCCATTTGGAAACTTCTTCTTGCCACCTTGGCCACCACCTGCTTGACCACCTCCTCATCCATGCACTCCTGCACCAGGAAAGCCGGCCACTCCAGCCACTCCAATCACCTTTAACCGCTTGTCGACTTCTTGTCCTACTCCAGCCAAGATCTTCTTGAGGAACTTTTCCATGTCGAAAACTGGAGCAGAAGGGAAAGCAGCAACACGTCGCACATCCTCATTCACTCGATGATGGTCCTGGATTTGTTGTTGTAGACACTGCAACTCTGCCAAAGTAGCATGTGGTCTTGCCTCCATGTCAAACATGAAGCGCTTTGGAAGACCACACAGAATCTTCTCGATGAGATCCTGCTCTGACAGATCTGGCTGAACTTGCCGGGCCAGCATAATGACGTCTCCTACATACTTGTAATGACCTGGGAACTAGAAATAGCTCCTCCCAGGACCGCCACTTGCACCCAGAAAGGGGCACTTAGTTAAAACCAGGGAGAGAACACAAAAGAAAATACTAGAGCCAAGACACAGTAAAAATTATAGGTTTTTATTCTTAACCTATAAACCAAACCAATAAAACGCGCACGCGC
>JAQGBY010008355.1:0-10739 GCA_034698785.1 Mycogona germanica
GCTGGGGTGGTGAAATTAGCGGGGTCAAGAGTGGTGAGGCCGTGGCTGATGGAAAAGAGCAGCTGGTGTCTGTGTTCTGTTGTTGTGTTCTGTGTTGGTGTCTGTCTACGTGTGGAAAGGAGACATTCGTCTACTCATTTTAAAGCAATCTTGGACGGTTAGGGAATCTCAAACAAAAATATCACATTGCCTTTGCATTACCTTTCTTCCATAATCGCATTCTTCAAGAGCATCTTCAAACATTGGGAATAAATTCTGTCCTCTTTCCTGGAGTTCATATCCCCGGCGTCCATAGCCACCCACCGATTGACCTAGGTCTAGGCCAGTGGGAGCTCGTAACGAACTTCAACTTAATGCTCGCGAACAGCAATTATGCTCCGCATGCACTGAGCGCTTTATCAAAACGCGCGTTCCTGGTTTCACCAGGTATTTTTATTTCTTCGGGGTTGGCTAAAACTAGAACCTCAACGTTTATGATGAGGCAAACATATTAAAAATTCCCGCAAAGGAGGCCGCCATTATTGTAAACAAAAGACATTGCAAATGGCAATGATATTGTCACGAACGGGACCACCAGATCCATCTAGTGGCAAGCGGAGGCAACACTTTCTGTGGCGCGGAGCTTGAAGTGGCACTGGTCAATCTCGCTGGTCAATGGTCCTCGTGGGCAAATTAATAAGATGAGCGAGGTATAAAGTGGAATTTTACCTGTTTCTGATTTTAAAAGTAGAAAAATGTTCAATAATATTCAAACCTCGTGGGCTTTGCCGTCTATTGTCAGAGACGCTTCGTAGTTTTCTCAATTGTCGCTAGACGGCGTTGATTTCCAATTAATCGACAAACGACATGAATCGTTGTGAAAACTAGGAGACCCGTTCGTGACGTTCGATTGATATCAAACTTCGTATACACAATATCCCCTTTATCCAGTAAATAATACAAATATTAACTCAATAAAACTAATAGATAATAAATGATAAAATAAATGATGTTTTATAATTTAAAAGTTAGTTTGAAAAATAATAAAAAATAATTGAACTCATTAAAATTTATATAAATATTAAGAATTGCCTCAAATTCTTGAAAAAGACCCTTTTTTATAACGTCAGAACTGTTATCTGGTATTATTGTAAATTGGTTTTTCAATTCAGCAACAAGCATGGCTGATGGTTTAGAAGATTTGTTCAGCGTTTTTGAAAACTCTGAGCCAGAGCCTACAAAATTGAACAAGAAAGCTCGGAAAAAGAAAGCTGAGAAGGATGAAGAAACTATTGCGTAAGATCCTGTCAAAAGAGGCACTCACCCAACCGAGTTTAGAGTGAAATAATTCTATATGTGCCCTAGGGGACCTTGGCCAGCTGCCTGTTCATGATTTGTGCAGTCGGGGTTTCAAAATGAGAACTATCAGCATTAGCCGATAACTAATTGCCCAAAATATTTTCATACACAATTCAAATGTCGTAGTTAATAATTTGTACGTGCTAATGCAAAAAGCCCAAAGGAACATTTGTTATTCTAATAGGTCATCATGCGTGCAATATTTCCAACTACTGCCACATGAACACTGCATTGCGTATCGGTTACCTATTTTGTCAGTGTCTAACTTAATAATCTAACCTATGAAACAACCCTAAAGGATGTATCGTCTTTCTTAAAAGAACCATTAAGGTACGCATATGCGTTCTAAATAACATTGCGTGAAACAAGAAGTGAGGCAAACGAAATAAGCGTTTTCAAATATTATGTAATGAGTATTTTCTGGTTTCGAAATTTGAATGGTCAAATTGGATGCCCTAAAATTGTATTCGTTAGCATTTGAATCGCCTGAACGTGATGAACTGTTATCTGTCAAGGAGATTAATTCATTCAAATGTTAATTCCACTTTTCAAATTAATTTATTGTATTTAGTCCCGCATCGGAGGATATCATCAAGACCATCACCAGCGGAAAACATGGATTGCTTGATGACGACGAAGACGAAATCGAACAGAACAAGAAATCAAAGGCGTCAGACCTGTTACAAGACATTAAGTAAGTTGAATGCATGGTAACCCAGTTTCAGTCGATTAGCCCAGTTATCCAGTTTAGTCAAATTGTTGGCAACCAGTTGATCAGTGTTCAAGCATCGTAATCTTGTTTCTCTTGCAGTTTGGACGATTACTTGCCAAGAATTAAGATTCATACCCTGGATACAGCAGAGGCCTGCACTCATGAGGTAAATAATAAGTTTCATGACGTGATTCGCCTTGCCAACAACTTCCAAGCTTTCGTTCGTCCAGTAAACGACAGTGGTTCAAGGGATTTACTCAGAATACTAGTCAATGTTTTTTTTACCCAATCAACTGTAGTCAACCGCACTACAGGCGTTACGTTCCCCTCATGGTGGTGCTTAGGCACGACCAGTACCCCGGGATCGAAATTTTCGAGAGCCTGCGCCAGGAATCGAACCTGGAACCGCCGAGCCACAGTCAATCGCTAAACCAACTGGGCTACGACCAGTCGTACTATGTTTTGGGGCTTGCATGGGCTATGACTAGTCAATATTATGGGTCTTAAAAATTACTAAATGGTAAGATAAGATGATTGTAATTTGATTGATGTGGCAAATTAAAATCACAGAAAGTTGTATTTTTGCCAAGTACCAACACTGTTTGAGTTGGCGCTCACAGCGTTTCACTTAATTACAAATATTTTGTTGAATATGACCAGACTTTATTTTCCACGTCAACCAATTGTAGGTTGCAGTGCCCCACGACGAAGAGTACAAACCCCTGAGACAGCCCCAGAGCAAACCGGCCAAGGATTATCCGTTTGTGCTAGATCCTTTTCAGAAGGAAGCGCTCTTGTGTTTGGAGAATAATCAGTCTGTACTCGTCTCTGCTCACACTTCTGCTGGCAAAACGGTGGTGGCCGAGTAAGTTATCGTTAATAATTTTTAGTTTAGAACATATCGATAGATCATGCTCCGAGCAGCTAAATGAATATAAATGTGTGACTGATTTTGAATGTTTGGTTTACAAATACGCTAAGGTATGCGATTGCAATGTCGCTTCGAGACAAACAGCGCGTCATCTACACGACGCCGATCAAGGCTCTCAGCAATCAAAAGTATCGGGAGCTGTTCGAAGAATTCAAGGACGTGGGTCTGATGACTGGCGATGTCACCATCAACCCGACTGCCAGCTGCCTCATCATGACCACCGAAGTAAGAGCGTTCTGCAAAAGTCCTCTGCGATTACGGCAATTTGATATTTATATTTATAACTATTTTAAGAGACTGCCTTCAGGTGCGACTAGTCCAGTGTTCAATCCCAACGCAGGTTCTCGTTCATTCGATTTCATGGTCCTATTGCCACCTTCGAAAAACAAAGTGGCGAGCTCTAAACAATAATTGTGTATCTTATTCTCCATGGCAGTAACAATGTTCGACTCAGGGTTTCAGTCATCCGCTGAGAACTTTTAACACATATAGTTTATTTCAAACGTGCATCAGCTTTGCTCGATTGGTTCATTTTACATCTATATGAGGGTATTTAGGTTCTAAAACACTTTTGTGTTTATATTAGATTCTAAGAAGTATGCTGTACCGTGGCTCTGAAGTCATGCGTGAAGTTGCTTGGGTGGTCTTCGACGAAATTCACTACATGAGAGACAAAGGTAAATATCGTATTTCCGCACAGAATTACCTGTTTCACGATGGCTACTGCTTCGCTTAAATTGCTCAGAATCTTTAAACTTCGATTAGCGAGCGTTATGGTTGCTTTCAGTTTCCAAATTCAATAGTCTTTCCTTTACAGTGCTAAACAAACCAATTGATGCTACTTGCTTAAACACACTGTATTAAAGATGTCGTTGATGATGGATGCATTTCTAATGTTTTGTTATAACCTCTAAAATATGAAAAATAAAGTGATCATTTTTCTTCATTAATAGAAAGGGGCGTTGTCTGGGAAGAGACAATTATCCTTTTACCTGATAATGTCCACTACGTGTTCCTATCGGCCACCATACCCAATGCCAGACAGTTTGCGGAGTGGATTTGCCATCTACACAAACAGGTTTGCCAAATATACATAATTTCTTATTTATTCCTGCTTTTGTTTTTTTAAATTACGGATATTTACTACGAGTCGTTTTCTCGAGTTGCTTAGTTGATTCTGTTCATTATGTGCGAAGAAAAAAATATTATGCTGAATACGTTAAATATCGCTGTCAATTTAAGCCACTTGTAATGGTGTTAATACGCCTGAGAGTAAAAAATGAATTTAGTAGTTGTACAGTGAATTTCTTAATTCACGAAGCAATAAATTGTGTAGGATTTGTAGAATAAATTGCATAATGTTAAGTGCGGTTCCTTATTCGACAACGAATAGTGCTTCGCCGGTTTCTATTGGAACAATTTTTAATTTAATTTCAATTTTTAAGGGGAACGACTCGTCGACTGACTGCCTCGGCGGTCCCGGGTTCGATTCCCGGCGTGGGCTCTCGATTATTCGATCCCGGGGTACTGGTGAAAATGTGTCCCTCGCCTAGTGCCTAAGCGCCTAGAGGGGTACAGAAAATCCTGACTACAGTGAATTTAAAAATACTAATCTTTAGAGAAAATTGACAAAAAGTTACGGTCGCTCTGGGAATCAACGAGGGTAAACTGCAGAGTAGTTTTATTTGATTTATGTATTATTGTTTTTAAGGTGAAATAATTTATTGTGAGAATATTAATTTGTAGTGTTAATGAAAAGTGTAATAATATTTGTTACGCTCTTTTCTCCTCAGCCATGTCACGTTGTGTACACAGACTACCGACCTGTTCCATTACAACACTATATTTTTCCTGCAGGAGGCGATGGATTGCATTTGGTCGTTGACGAAAACGTATGTGTCCACATTAGAACAACTAACTACTCGCAATTGGAACCCACTCAAGCTAATTGAGAGTTGTGTCATAATTTCTGAGAGATGGAATATATTTTAATATACAGCGAATTTATACTCATTTTGCCGCGATCTTAAAAATCCGTAAAAATCTGTTTGTGTTGTTGTGAATTGTTTGATCCATTACCTGACATCGTACAGGCACGGGTCCCACGGCTTTACTTCCATTCGGAGGATATTCTATGTCCTAATTTTTTTTAATTAGCAAATTTTCAATGACATTTCTTCCCATCCACCTCACCCAATCTACCCGTAAAAATTGGAAATGACTAATTAAATCGGTACTGTCTACTAGATTAATTATGCATTTCCAATTTTTGCGGGTAGATATGTTATGGGGCGGGATGGATGGGAAGATACGGGCAAATCAAGTGTCGACAATTAGCTAGTTGAAAAAAAAATAGGAAATGGAATATCTGTTAAGCTTACAAGATCGCGGCATAATGAGTTTAAATTCGCTAAAAGATACCGACTGTCATGCACTTTAATATACAGCGAAAACGAAATTTAAAAAATAATTCATCGTCATCAAATAAATTTAAAAAATAATTCATCGGGTATATTGACTCAGGATTCGGGTCTGAGTCGATGATTCAAGTGATACTTTATTTGACAGTTGCTTCCTTTTAACTTTTTTTAATATTTTTTCCTTGACTTTTGTAATCAAACATTGTGCTTCTTTTGTGTGATTCAACAGGGAGCATTTAAAGAGGAGAATTTTAACATCGCCATGGGGTTTCTCCAAAATACAGGAGAATCAGGCGAAAGCGACCGAAGAGCACCACGTGGTGGCCAAAAAGGTTGGTGCAATGACATTTCCCCACTTATATTTAATCACAATTCCTAAATGAAAGCCACTAGTGAAACGATCCAGCTTTGAACGGATGTTTGGAGATTCGGCGTTGTTCGATGACAGTGCTTATCTTTAGGCAACATAGTTGGGAACACTACCGTGATTATTTAGTAATAAATATACTAAATAATCAATATAAAAGTATTCAGCACTTCGTCTCGCTGTCCCGGTCATAATCATTTTGTTTCGATGTGCCCAACTGATTTGCTCAAGCGCCATTTAGCGATAATTTCTGTGAGCATTTTCTTTCCCATTGTCTTTGCCTAAATGGTGGGAAAAACATTAACCAGACACTTTAAGCCACCTGACGTGCATCGAGATGAGTTTTCTTCCGGGCTACTTGCGGGCAAAGATTGCTTTACGCAGCACCATTTACGTTATTTTGTCTCACTTTCAGGCGAATCAAACTGTTTCAAGATTGTGAAGATGATCATGGAGAGGAGCTTTGCACCCGTCATTGTTTTTAGCTTCAGCAGAAAGGAGTGCGAGTCTTACGCGACGCAAATGTCTAAGCTGGACTTTAACTCTGGTAAGGACGGTCGTGTACGATCAGAAGAGACTGTTAAAAGGCGCCAACGAGCATTCTGTAAATTCACTAACCTTATATTTCATTTTAGCCGAAGAAAAGAAGCTAGTAGAAGAAGTTTTTAATAATGCCATGGACATTCTTTCGGAGGAAGACAAAACGTTACCCCAGGTTTCTGACTTCTCTCCATCCTATAGCTGTTTAACTCATTAAAAATGCACTGGAAATGAAAAAGTAACAATTGTAAATTTGCGGTTTAGGTGGAGAATGTGTTGCCATTACTTCGGAGAGGAATTGGAATTCACCACTCTGGACTTCTGCCCATTCTTAAAGAGACAGTGGAGATTCTTTTCTCGGAAGGGCTCATCAAGGTAGTCCGTTAGCTGCTAGCGTATCGTTTAAAATTCAATTTTTTTCCATGTACTCAGACGTTTGGGTCTTTTTCTTTTCTTCCGCAGGCTCTGTTTGCCACTGAAACGTTCGCTATGGGCCTCAACATGCCCGCTCGCACAGTACTGTTCACGAGTGCCCAGAAATTTGACGGCAAAGATTTCAGATGGGTAAAATGACATCTTTTGTAAGGGGTTTCCCCGTCGCCCTAAATTTTTAATGTGTCCTGGGGACTAATCACCCTTTAGCCTGAACGAGAGCTATTAGGGGGTCTAGTAGTTTAACGTGTTTGCATTATGCTGAAAATTCTTCAGTTTTCTAATCGATTTTTGAAAATAGATTATGACCTATTTTTTAAAATTTAATATTTGACTTTGAAAAAAATTGCGCTTTTATTAACCTTATTTCAAGGTGCATGGGTATTGAACGTGTCGATTTCTTATTTTTAATCAACTGTAGTCAACCACACAACAGGCGTTACGTACCCCTCATGGTGCTTAAGCACTATGTGAGGGGCACGATCGAAATTTTCGAGATCCCGCGCCGGGAATCGAACCCGGGACCGCCGAGCCACAGTCAGGCACAATGCCGACTGGGCTACGACTAGTTGTACGGACGAGTCGTATGTTCCAAATAAATTGTCGAATACTCGATTGCTTTACGCTTATGATACGACATTGTCTAGTGTTCATTTCCCAGCGGAGGTTCTCATTTATTTGACACTTAATTGTTTGATTTTCCCCAACCTTGTGTGTAGATGACATCGGGTGAGTACATCCAGATGAGCGGTCGCGCTGGTCGCCGAGGTCTAGACGACCGCGGTATCGTCATCCAGATGGTAGACAAGACGATGACGTCGGCGGTGGGTAAGGAGCTCGTGAAGGGTGCGGCCGACCCCATCAACAGCGCCTTCCACCTCACCTACAACATGGTGCTGAATCTGCTGCGCGTGGAAGAGGTCAACCCCGAGTACATGCTCGAGCGCTCTTTCTGCCAGTTCCAGAATTACGCCAGCATTCCCAATCTCATCACAAGTGCGTTATTTCATTTAATAACCATAACAAGTGATCACAATGTAATATTTCGCATTGAAATTAAGTATCTGAATGTATTGCGATTTCAGAAGTGAAAGACTTGGAGGCCGAACATAACTCCGTGACCATTTCACGCGAAGCTGAGGTAGCCGCCTACTACAAGTTTCGCCAGACTTTAAATGTTCTGTCTAAAGAATTCCAGGGTTACACCAGCAAACCTCAATACATCATTCCGTTTCTGCAGCCGGGTCGACTGGTTCATGTAAGTTAAATAGTAAAAATAGGATTCTTCAATCGACTGCTTGAGGTTCAAAGTACATCAAATAGATATATTGTTCATTCAGTGCGCACCTTAAAATCTATTTCACGATTTTGTATTTTATAAAACATCGGATCATGTTGTTTTTTGGGACAGGTTAAAAACGAGGATCACGATTTCAAGTGGGGCATAGTCATTAACTTTCAAAAGAAGGCCAAATCCAAGGAGAACCTGCAGGATACGGAGCCCGGCTATGTAATCGAGGTGCTGCTGCATCTGCAGGCCGGCACTGGTCACTCCCGAATGACCACAGTCACGGCCATCCGTCCGTGCGCTGAGGGCGACAAGGGCGAGATGCAGGTGGTTCCGGTCACCCTGCCCATGATCGCTCAGATCAGCACGCTGCGCATCTACTACCCCAAGGACCTCCGGCCAGCCGACAATCGAATGAGCGTCTTAAAATCTATACAGGTAATTTATCTGTCTTGTATTACCGGTAACTCTGAAACTAAGCTTGGCAATCTTACAAGGTCCCTTTTCGGTGCAAAATCTTCTGCTGTGGTTTCAATACAATGACGTGATTTCACTGACAATGCATGAACCTTAAATTGGTCGTTGCTTTATTTAGTTTTTGATTAATGTTTTGCCCCTTTTACAATTTAGTGCATAAGCACCACGAGTAGTACAGAAAATCCTGTAGTGCAGTGACTAAAGTGAATTTAAAAAAAATATATTTTCTGTAAAACAGATTTATTTGTATAGTCAAGTGTGAATTTTAGGGCCGCAACCTCATCAGATCCCTTGTTTTGACTAAGCAATCTTTCGGAAAAAAACTAGTATTTCGGAATCTTTCGGAAAAAAACTATAGTATTTCGGATAAGGAATATCAAAATTAATTTTCCGCATAAATAATTGATACTGTTATTTTGGTCATTTTGTGGACTTTCAAATTGATCCCTGAAAATTAAAAATGTGAAATTCCAAATAAACAACATGAAAATGAATTGCCTACATTCTGAATTATCTTTATCAAATTCTAAGAATTTTGGAATTACTTTTGTTAAGATTAGAGATTTTTAAAATGAAAACGCAAAAGTACCATTTTAGAAGCGCATTACAAAGTATGACGAGAATATTACTCATTTTGGCCAATATAATACTAAATTTTCCTATGGCATCTATAAACAAAAACATCCCACAATTATAATGAGAATTCATCTTGAGACAAAATTAAATTGTTTGTTCGGTTCTAACAGGAAGTTCACAAGAGATTTCCAAATGGCATTCCGCTGTTGGATCCGGTGGAAGACATGGGCATCAAGGAGTCCACCTTCAAAGATCTCGTGGGAAAGATAGAAGCCTTCGAACATCGGATGTACGCTCACCCATTGCACAAGGACCCGGATCTCAACACCCTGTACAGCCAATATGAAAACAAGCAAAAGGTCAGCTTGACCACTGAGTCCGCCTCTATTCGTTTTCAGCGTAGAGCTGTTCTAGATTCTTTTGAATCGTCTATTATTTACTCCCTAATATTCGATGGGTTGTTGGCAACCCAACGCCATTAATTGTATGTTAATGGGAAAGCGATTCTAATAGAACGTATTTTGGCAAAGCCGAATAGAGGAATAGATGTTCTTAAAATACTGCTGTGGCTTATTCCAGAATCACTAAACTGATGCGTACCACGAAATGCACCAATCAGATATGAAACCAGATACCTGGTGGCAGGTAGCTTTCTGGTGAAAGCGCCGACCAATGTGAGAGACTGCTAAGACGATGACCGAAAGGATAATTAATATTAAATTTTCGTAATTATGTTTGGTTGTGGCTTATTTTTTTTACAAATCCCTGTGGGCTTCCGCAGAGGTCACAGCATTGGAGAGTAATCCAAGTCTGGTGGCGAAATTGAGACCACATCGATGTTCTCATCGATGTTTAAACATTGCTTGTTGTCCTCTAAAATGTTTTGAATTTCTCCCGTTTGCCCGCAGCTTTCTCTCGAAGTAAAAAGCGCCAAGCAAGAATTGAAAAAGGCGAAATCTTTGCTGCAGATGACGGAGCTCAAGTGCCGGAAACGGGTGCTGCGTCGGATGGGATACTGCACCGCGTCTGACGTCATCGAAATAAAGGGACGAATCGCCTGCGAGATCAGCAGGTACTTTCCTGATATCTCAGGGGCTTCGAGCGTCTGTCTGCAGAGCAAAGGGCTGTGGGTTCGAGCGGGCCCCTTCCACGAAAGGGGGGTGGGGTGAAGTGCATGCCCAGAGCATCTCCAGACTTTCGTTTTTTCGAACCTTGTACTTGGTTGTTGGCTACTTGAAATGTTCGACCCTCGAATTGTGATGTTAAGCGTCAAGTAGGGGTACAGCATTTAATGTACACGGAAGCCCAATGAAATGGACGCCTAAATTAATCCCATTATATCTTTTCGAAATTTTGGCTGGTTTTCTTGAAACTATCATATTGTGTTTCAATTCTCCGAGCCCAAAGAGCGTTGCATTGCGGCACCTCCATAATGGTGCTCGATAAAGACGAACCGTGATTTCTTTTTTTTTAAATGAGACAAAACATTATTTATCTTCTATCTCACTATCTATGCTCGCTTGGTCATTTGTCTTGTTCAAAAACATCTTTGCGAAATGTGGCAACCATTTTGGGCCAAATTTCGCGCGATTATCGTAAGACGTCATCCCGACCCTATTTTATTTCAGCGCTGATGAATTGCTGGTGACCGAGATGCT
>JAQGBY010008356.1:0-10738 GCA_034698785.1 Mycogona germanica
GATCTTTAACGTGTACCTGACATCGTACAGGCACGGCTCCCACGGCTTTACTTCCATTCCGAAGGAAAGCGCGTTAATGAATTTCTCTCGCCCGAAAAATTCCGAAGGTGTCGGCCGGAATCGAAACCGCGATCACGGGCTAAGACGCGAACGCGCTACTTCTCTGCCACTCGACACCCCCGCAATAAACGCAATTAAACGCAATAAATCGCATGCTTTCGACTAGAGATAATGTTAAATTGAGTCCAGTGCTAATCTCTACCGCTCCAATATAATCAACAATAATAATTTTTTTTAACCATCAACTGTAGCTAACCGCACTACAGGATTACGTCCCCTTCATGGTGCTTAGACACTTTGCTAGGGGGAACGACCAGCACCCCGGGATCGAAATTTTCGAGAGTCCGCACCGGGAATCGAACCCGGGACCGCCGAAACCACAGTCAGTCGCTAAAGTCGTAGGGCTACGACGAGTCGTACCCCAGTACCAGTAATCAATCTATATATACTTTTTTAAGGGGTTGCACCTATCATCCCAAGACCCTAATGTCAATGGGAGACACTGATATCGAGCAATATCGAACAGTTGAAAGATCCTCAATGAACATGCAGTTACACTCTATGTCATCAATTACGGCAATACAAAAAGTTCCAATTGAATTTTATTTAGGAAAGTGGTCACCAAATTACTTTTTGTGTTTAAAATTTTTCTATATTTCACCGAATTCACAGATGGATAGTATACAATAGCATATCTCTGTATTGCCACTATGTTTCTCCACTCTCCTACCAAATGAAGTGGGGTCCCGGAGCAATCTCAATCGTCAAGTGCATTCGATTCGAAACCTGCCTTCCAGGGTTTCGAATTTGGGCGAAATTGGGTGTAATGTGTGCGCGGGCACCGTCGGTCCACACGCGACTCCGCAAGAGTGTGGCGCGCGCTCAGCGTGCACCCACGACCCCCAGCACCATTGATCATATGGAATCACCATATATATTATACACTGCACTTCCCACTCACCAAATACTGCAGACGATCTTGACAATTGAAGCTGTCAAGTGTCAGAGAAATAAAAAGTCGGTGCACCAATTGGCGGGGGTGGTCGATGGAGGTGGCACGACTGTTTCGACAGTTTTTTATTATCAGTACCTGGATAAAACCTACGATTGAACGTGGGTTTTTTGACCACCTTCTTTTATTGTGTTGAACAATTTGACCGCAGCTAGTTGCGTTCCATACGACTCGTAGTTTGAGTATGAAACAACCGGCGATTTGTGATTCACTCAACCGATTTGGTTGGTTACTTTAGACACTCTCGATGACTAACTAGACAAAAACAATTTTTTGAATTTTATTTAATTTTCGCGCATGTAATGTAGTTCAGCTTAAAATAGTTAACTATCTCACGAGTGTTCGCCCATGTTGGAAGTGGGAACCTTAAAATTTAAAAAGTATTACAAAATTAATATTCAAAATATTTTGAAGTGAACATTACTTATCCGAAAACGCTAATACATGTCTAACAATAATTGTTAAATGTATTTACATGTAGCACCAAGCTAATCTGTTCAAGAATCAATCTATTAACTTAAGTATGGCGGCTTATAAAATGTACAATCTATAACGGAAGGCAGCACGGTTGTTTATTTTCTGAGATCAAATTTCGGCAGAAGTTCCAGACTCCATATTAGATAAAAATTCATATGTTAACCACATGTTTAGCCCCCAGACATTTATTAACTTCCACTCCCATTTATCCCGATTGCTTAATGCATTCGAGCCGATTTTTGAATGAATTATTGTCTGGTGGTTACTGGCATATGCTGCAGGGCGGTCGGCATCCCAACGAAATTTACTACCTGGAATTGTTCCACGCAGCTAGGGCTTAAACTCGATGGCTTATTTCTTCTATATTTAGACGTTACGAATGCAGGATTATGTAGGCTGTACCCCGGCTGGCAGTGTTAACACAGCTAGCTTTGTGTTTGTACTTATAGGCCTAAATGTTGTATTTCGTGAAAATGTTGTGTCTTCTATTTCCTCAATGGGACCAGTGGTGTGCGAGCCAAGAGTAATGTCTGTCATTTTGTGCTGAGAATGGATTAGTTTCACTCGTTCTGTCTAAAACGTTGTCTAATAATCCTACTCGTGTATACACGCACTAACACTAGTCTGGTTTGGATATAAACGTGTGGGGATTTCAATCCTTTTCATAAAACTTATTGCAAATTCAGAAAAAAGGATTAAGACATCCGAACAATGCGACAACTGGTGCCAACATTTATACAACGATTATGTTCGCATACATTCGTACATCGCTCATTAGAACATACTTCAACATAGTGAAAATAATCATAAACTAAATCCGTCCTTGACTAGTGCAGAAGATTTTCACGATTAAGGCTTATTCGTTAATGTGTTAGCCCACTTGTTTGGAGAAGGCGGGAATCGTGCATATCAGACAAAAGCTACCCGTATCAACCAATGGTGGTTGTGTCAGCCCCCAAACCAGATTCAAGAGCCCATTTGGTGTTTAGTTTTTACGTTGATTGTGTTTCAGTGACGTCACTGGTGATCCATTCAGACGAATTTCATTGGTACTTTGCGAAAAATAACAATCGTATTCATCTCTCGTTATCCCTAGTTTTTCCATTTTATAATCTGTTTCAAAAGTATTAAGCATGAACTATCAAATAAATTGTAACACTGTCAACGAATTTGCCAACACTGCGCACACGAGACACGATGAGTTTAAAATTGACATCCTCATCACTTTAAAGCGTCACTGGCGGCAATGGTGGGTACCAAATGTACCGTACGGTATGTACTCATTTGTGCAATTACAATACACTATTAATAACAAGGAAGTGTTTGTGCATACCAGGAAATATAGTTTTGGACTCCACTCCCCAATTCAATAATATCCCGTTCAGTGTATTAACGCGTATATTACACAAGAAGTTATATTAATTTTAGATATTGAATTGGACAGACGTTACTCTTGCCAGTGTACGTATGCATTAGGATATTTCGAGAACATTCGCATTTGGCATTTTAAATGTGTAACTTTGGTCTTTCTCAGTGTTCAGCTCGTTTCAGGCAACCTAGAGCAGAGAGAGAGAGAATTAGTCGACTGTTTCAAAAGTACGGGAATAAGGAAAGTCGCATCCTCAACCAAAGTGACTTCGGAGAAACGTCTGAAGGGCGTGCGTGAGGCGGAATTACGTAACAATAATTGTTGTCACTTTTTTCAGAGCACATTTCTAGGAAGTACTCTTTTACGTATACACTGTGGCGACCATTGCCAGGAGCTATTATTTGTTTTGCTAACATTTACATTTACAATTACAGTACGAGTGGAATCGCAATTCTCGAGAAGTGCATTATTATATCAATACATGATCTCTTTAATTTGTTTTCGTTAATTTATTTCGAAGCAGCCAAGGTTTAGTTTTACGGGCAATCACGTTAACTTTTTTTTATAAGATTTGCTAATTACCGTTTTTTTTTAATTTTTTTTAATTTTTTTTACCGTGACGGGACAAATCCATTGGAGAACTTCGAAAAGAAACTCCAATATGACCCTATCACATGACAATCGCATACAAAAGATGGCCTCCTGCTCATCCGTTGGACATATAGAACCTACTACCATCGCTGCAGACTAATTAGTCAGTCATCGAACGTAATTTGCTTTGGCAATCAACTCAACTCGGACCGCCGTTCTTTTCTGCTTCTGCAGTTTTAATCCCTGATCATGACAGACGCACCACTCGACATACGTGGTCACAAATATCGAAATCAACGCTGTTAATCAATCTGTCGTAATGTTATTGCATACATTGAAGCGTGGCCATATTTAAGTTTCTAAATTTATTTCTAAATTTATGTCTCTTGCCTTTACTTTTTAAGCTGTTTATAAAGGTAAGATCCATTCGTGACTGTTGAAAATAAGATTAATTCGTCAGAGAAATCCTAAAATGCACTTCAAAAATAGGCTAGTAAGAGTTCATTTGAGGACGTCTTTAGAAAAATACCTTCGGGGTAGGTATTCTGAACAAAAATGATTATGCACAGAAACGCTTACTTGCGCGCTCAGCACGACTCAATCACAATTAGTTTCGCAAATTCAAGGATATTGGGTATTTTCTCGTAATTCACTTGAAAAAGGAACGCTTATTTTCGATTGAAATTTGCTTAATTCGAAAATAATGAAATAACTGTTCCTGGGTTTATGGGCAACTTCATCAAGCAATAACTGACCATTCAATCAACTAAACGTACAGTTTCAGATCTGCTATAAAATCATACATATCCTTACTGAAAAGTGTGCTGCCAGACGGAATCGAAATTTCCTTGTTGGAACCATAAATTAGTTAAAACTAGCAAGTGAGCAGTGCAGGGGGTCGTTCTTTTTTGGACCACGCTATAGATTAAAACCATTTTTCGCGTTGTAATCTAACGTCCAAGCACAGCGTGAGCATTTTTGACGGGCGGCCCGCATACGAGCGCGGCCCAAGGTTCGAAAGCACACCAAAATCGCGATGTAGTTGTAGTAGACGTCTGCCTCACGAATATATGGATTCTTCAAGGCCGCAATCAACTTGACAGGTGAACAATTCAACAATAACCGTGCCTATCTCGCCGAACACGGTGACTGATGGCGAATGTCAATGTTGTTTCTCAGTCTCGAAGCAGCCATCTTTGTTCATTTGACCGCGCTGATTCATGGATGGAAAATTGTCAAGTTGCAAACTGGTCGTTTATTGGTGACAGCGCATTGAAATTGTAATCTGCAGATCCAATTCCCATCCGATACAGTTGTCATTGTTCGCTCGAAGTACTTTGAGATTTCATGCGCAAACGAACTAGCCAAATTGATTGATTGCTGCTAATTGCCGGCTTTGTCACAAAATCACGCTTGAGTTTCAAGTTTGCCGATGATCTTTGGTTTAGGACAGGAAAATTCGAAGGCAAACAAAATAAATGAGAGAAACTAGTGAGCCCTTTTTGCCCACCTCTTAACAAATTGTGAGATTACCATTACTTACGAGTATTTTTCCTTTCAATTTGGTAAACTTTTCATAATTCTTGATGCATCTCAATATACCACTCATAATTTTCTGAACTCATCGAATAAATATTGTATCAGTAGCTGAAAAGTTGATTGTACAAAGCTCTATGAATCTAGAAAAATGAGAAACAAAAATATTTCATTTTAAAACGCATCAATCAACATTTTAGCGTACTTTAGCGTCTTTTCTCCCTTCACTGTAGTCTTTTCATAATTCTTGATGCATCTCAATATACCACTCATAATTTACACTACAGGAATTTTTGTACTCCATTTGGGGCTTAGACACTATACGAGGGACACTGCCCCTTATTTGTGTTGCTGAGATTTTCAAGAATAAGTTATGGAAATACTTTAAAAATTCATTTATTCTTGATTTTTGTTTTTGAGAGGTTTCTGATTATCTCAATTAAAATGTATATATAGAAATGTAATGTTGCTGTAACCGAATTAAGCAATTGATGAACTAATTATTTGATTCCAAACTGACCTCTGGTTGAGCGCATACATGTTTTGTGCACTGTTCTTACGTAGGGCCCCCAAAAATCAACTTTGATGGGGGTCCTTAAATTCTTCGCATCACCTGTTCTTTATTCTCAATACAAATTTGTTTCGTACTTGTAGTTTTGTGGTGATGTTGAATAAAAAAAAAAAAAAATGTGCTACTTACAGAGTAGAAATGGTGTTTTTAAGGTTCACTGATATGATCTGACCGCAGGATGACCGGGGATGTCTGAATTTATGGGATGGACTGTCGATGCAATTTACAATTGTGGTTTGTGCAATCCAGTTGACCCAAGTTTGGCAATTACGATATTCTGGGAATTTCAAATTTGAATTATTGTCTATCTTGCGAAACACGATTCTTTTTTCATTTTCTTGATATATGGAGAAATAGAAAACTTGTTTTGGATTGTTTTACTGAGATGACAAATGATGTCTCAACCTTGGCTTGATAAAATTTGTTGGTTTTACAGTCAGATAAATTGTAAAATCACAAACAGTTGTGAGATATTACATTTGCACTTATACAGCTAAAAATTGTCGTATCATTTAATAACAACATTCTAAGAGAACGTGTTCAATGAGAAGTCATTTAAAAATTATTTTCAGGAATTTCACCACAGCGGTGCGTGGCACAAATTGCGAGATGCTAAGCCAGCTTTCAGCTAGCGTAGCACCGATCATCAGTATGCACAATTTTTTAATTTCCGAAGAATCGTTATTATTTACCAACAACTTGAGTTGCAGAACCATGCTCATGTTATGCAACACATCGCTCCTTATATGATCAGCAGAAAATAAGCAAGTGGATTACGATGTTGCTTCAGATTTGATTGAAATGATGTTCTTCGAATTGAAACCGGCAAAGTAAAGATGCCAAGTTGACGTGTCCAATTAATTAACAGACTTCGACATGTAGACTAATAAATAAACAAACTTCGTTCGGTATAAATAAACTACTGTTGCTCAATGGTTACGGGTGTACCACATCCTAAATTGTTAATTGTATTTGAGTCCAAATCCACTCGCTATACCTGGGCGTACTTCAGGTACCTTGTCAGGTACCCAGCCGCGTATCCACCTTCAGTGAAAGGGGGGGGGGAACTGGTTTGGAAGAAGTCGGATTATTTTGAAGCAGTGTTTGGTTTCGCAGTAGTTGTACAGTGTGTAATTGAAAATCGGCGGTAGCTGGGATTAGGCTGGTGTATAATATATTACAGCCAACATCTCTCCCACCTGTATCTAGCAAATCCGCAAATCATTATATCCTCGTGAGCCCCCCACAATCCAAAGGTTTCCCTTTCTTACGGCGTCAGGAAATTTAGGCCGTACAACACAGCTAATCAGGTTCTCGCAATAATACATTGTAATACGTCAAACAAATTTCAAAGATCAATGCAAATCTTAATCATCTAGTGATTATCTCTGGTTGCGCTCACAGTGCGGTGATGCGCCTTCAGCGGCGACAAGTTCAACCGAATAATGTTCCAGATATTGATCTAAGGGGGAACTAATGGATAATAGCGGCGCTATCATTGTGGTTTTACGAAACATTACAATTACAAATTTTACCCTCAAACAGCCCCCAAGAGAGGGGCCTATGGTGGGGGTACATAAACGGCTGTAGTGCAGAGACTACTGCAGAGACTAGCATCCATATTACTCTGAAAACATATATGTGATTTTCCAACATCGGTTATCTGTATTTTTAAAAATAAGTTTCTCTAGAGAGCTTTGGTTCTCTGGAGGAAACCAGTACGATCGCTTGGGGTCATGTTTTTCTATAGCATGCACGCAGGAAAGCCAAATTCGTTTCGAATAATTAAAGTGTTCTGAAACCAATACGCTCGTGGTGAGCCCACACACTCTGAAACAGTGACTTCGGAACTTTGTGCGTTCTGAAGCGGTTTGGTTGTGGCAAACATTTTTATATATTGTGGTAGGCATTACACGGATTTCCTAGAATTGGCGTCCAGAATTGCTCCTATATCGCTGTTCCCAACATTTCACCGGGGAGGGACCTTTGCGTAGATGGTTCATGGAGTTCTAATTGTCGCTCTATAAAGTCCTCCGAAGACGTACATATTTTGTGACAAGATTGTTTGAGAAACGCTTCCTACAGGCGATATAGGGTGTCAGCGTGTCTCAATTTTCGTGCATTCGACCCACCTGTTCGCAACTTGCGAGGGTTCATTGAGGAAAAAATTATTATTTATAATCTTATTCGAAGATCAGTTAGTAATAAGATTCGTGCACGGTGGACACACTTCCTGTGTTACAGGTATTTTCTTCTTTTTTTCGAACCATATTTGGTTTTCATTTTAGGCTTCCATTTTTGAAGCAGCGTGGTTAATTGACCTTTCTTGGTTCCGTGATACAGAGTACATCCGGGGACAGTCTGTTGAACTGCAAATCGCGGCATCATACATTCGATTTCATGGTTCCTTTTAGTTTGTATTGAACGTCTGGATTGTTCAATACGCATCACTTAAAATAGAAGGTTTAAGACAGACAGATGGCGCTTCTTGTCTTTGAGCGCCTTATGCGCTTTTGTTGTCGCCATCTACGTAAACTTGTTTTTAATTTTTCTAATTTTATTTCCCATCACTGTAGTCTCTGCACTATGCGAGGGGCACAACAACTTTACAGTTCGTTGATGTATCCTGCATTCCATACACGTACACAGTATAACAATTAGCCAATCACGGCCAGGATCATTACACGGCATTTTTCGTGTCGAGATGACGTCAACACGCGTGGTCTTGCTTTTTTTTCTCCAGTCGGCCGGCAGCCACCGCATACACACAATTTACAGATAACCATCTTAATGTTTGCATCGCCACGTCCAACGCGTCAATTGAATGTCATATTTTTCTATTCGTTATGTGGGACAGGATGTGAAGACGACCTTCGAGAGGATTGGTTTTGGGGACTTGGCGAGAACCACCGTCAACAAATTTAGCAAATTTAACTATGTTCTGGAGGCAGCGATTCCCTTTCCCATCCCACATCGCCACCTCTCCCCCCCCCCAAAGCAGCTCATATGCTACAAATGAATTTATCGTGTTAGGAATATTATAAATTCCTGTCACCCACTCATTTTTTGTAGTCTTTCTGCCGTTTTCTCCAGCGTATGTTTTGAATTTTCTATTGTCTCCATTTCCAGGTGTTGGTGGCTGTTTTGCAAGATCGGACTAAACGTATTAATCGTTAATCTTGAAACTTACGAATTGGCGGAGGCCTCAGCAACGCCATCTAGTGAAAATGCAAAATGTAAATACGAAAACCATAACTTTGAATTTCGTTTGTACAAGTAGAAAGAAATATTAAAACAACTGTGGTTGTAATTTAATACTCTGTATACCGGTTTCTCATTTGACACGTAGTCAGATATTTTTCAAAATTCGAATACAGAATAATTAAAATGATTGAACTGTCCGTTTCACTTTATTTGTGAATGATTGTGACAATGAAACTATCGGATATATCCTATGTCGGGCGTTGCCCAGTGGACATTTTGTGATTTGTCGCTGGCTTTTTATTACGATATCATTCTATTCCATTTACGATTTGCTCTCAGAAAGCCATGCTGCACTTCACAATTCATTTATTATTATTATTAGGTAAATAGAATAGGGAGTTTTAACCCGTTCCATAATTAATACTGACGTTAACAGTAGACAAACTCCATGAAGGTAATCTTACTCAATTTTTTAAAATTGAGAATATAGTATTTTTTTTAAATCATCCGAGGTGACTATCACTACAGGAAATTCTGTATCCCTTTCGTTGCTGAGCGAATGGACACTATAAATTAGCAAATTTACAAGTACAATGCCTGTTTAACCAGTTTAACCCCGCATACATGCACTTCCAACAGTCAAAACCAACATTTTTCACGAACTGAAACGACAGATGCCAATTCACAAAATTACTACTAAATTAACACTGTTGTAGAAATTTCAGGATCTATCTCTCTCGAAGGTTGACCAGTGACTAATAACTATTCCATTTAATGAATACATTTCTTGTTTGACCCTCCGTGCCATCAGACTGTGACCATGTCAATATAACCACATTCATATCTGCTTATCTTAACTGAGATTACCATTTTCTTTTTTTTTTTGCAGGTACCGTCGTACGACAACTCAGTCTAATTGAAGATTGAACTCGTAACGTCCTTCGACAGCATGACTCGACGACAAACCAGGTAGATATACGAGTATATACAACACAGAAATGTTGACGTCAAACTACGTGATAAAGGTAAAGCACTGGTCAGCTGTACCTATATCTCCCCACATCTATTTTATTAACTCAACCACATGCAAATGCGAGCGTTTACACACGAGTGTACGCGGTTTTCGCGATGGGCAGAGATACGAAGCGAGGCCATATTCTGGAATCAACCACATGTTATAGACCTGTGACAGAAACACCCATGAGAACCAATGGCTGACTATGTTTGCCTGAGACCCAGTATAATTGGGCAAAGATGACGACCTCCCCACGCACGCCAATAGGCGCTGCTCTTTTTACTATATAGGTGACGCCATTTCGTCATTTTGGACAATTACTGCCGCTAGTGGCGCTTAATCCGCCAAATTCGGGAATACCATATCACCTCTGTATGAGCACAGGAATCGCTTTACTAATTTGCTTAATTTATTAAAATACTCTTGATAACCTGACCGTGGCACTAATGTTGCCCCGGTCATGGACACAGCATTGTCTTCACTGAATTTATCAAAGCAGTGCTCGCTTGAATATTTTCCGATTAACGAACTTTAAAAAACTCCTATATGAAATCAATTTTTGTTATCCGTTTTCGGATTCTCCCATATTTGTAATATGTTGACTTTAAAATCACATGCTCAATAATGAAGAAGTCGTGAATTACTATCGGACATTATTCTACTTTCCATTTCTTTCGAATTTTTATTTTTTATTTTTTTATTCAACGTCAAACAAAGGAAAACAAATGCAAAGTTATCAACAGTAATGGCACCATTTGACGCGAAGGCAGGGGACCCTCACGTTGAACAGACAACATTTTTTTTTTTTTAATTCACTGAAGTGACTGGTCACAACAGGAAGATTTTGTACCCCTCTCAGAGCTTAGGCCCTATGTGAGGGGCACGTTTTCACCAGTACCCCGG